>JAPZEB010000004.1:7219212-7231288 GCA_029783705.1 Chaetodon striatus | reverse complement strand
CTCAGTCTGGTTGTTTTGGTGCACACCTGAGTGTGATTGCTGTGTTCACACCTGCCCAAATGAACCACTCTTATGAACTTGAGTTCGACTGAACCGAACCAAACAGGGCAGGTGTGAAAGCACCCTAAGTGACCTATGGGAGCAACAATTTGGAAACTGAGAGAGCTGCAGCCAGCATACAACCAGCTGCAATATAATCCCTGCAGGCCATTGAGCACCGTCTTTGTACATCCACTAAAGTGCTTGTTTTTGCCACTGACAGGCTCACATTGTTATTGCAAGTGTCTGACACTATGATGGAAAGGATCCCTACAGAGATAGGCCTTTTTTGTCAAAGAGTAAGATCCTTTTTGTTTAACCACAAACAGACCCAAAATCGCTATCACCAAACCTCTCAGTGGGTCCTCTCTATCATGTTGTCAGACACTTGACGCCTGTCAGTGGCAAAAACAAGCCCTATTAATGCACTTTAACTTTTAAATGTCCCAAGCTGTTACATTGCAGCCTTTTTCCTCGCTCAATACTGGACTAATTTCACATATCCTCATTAGTCACTTAGACACAGAAACATGTGACAACAGAGTCCAGACTGAAAAAAACAAAGCTACCCTTTAAAACATTCAATTTCTTCGACACGTCTCAACAGAAACAGGATAACTCTACATCTCCTGTGTTCATTAGCCTGTGCCGGTGGCAGCGCTGGCAGGGGGCTCCCAGGAAACACTTTTTATTCTGTTACCTTTCTCACTTACAGCAGAGTATGTAATTGTATTTCTCTCAGCACTGCTGCCTGATTAGCAACAGTTGGACCATGTTGTTGTTGGCTCTTGTCCTCGTCATTTGTGGGGACATTAGCGTGTTGTGCAGTAGCCCAGTGTTTTGCTGCAAATAAAGCAATGCTGGACAATAATCATTTGCTCTATATAAAGTCACAAAATAGGAAAAAAAAAAAATCGCAATTTCTTACACGCTGATATCCGAAAGCTCAACATGATGTCACCAGTTAGATAAAACTCCTACGTTTGAGAGACTGAACCAGTAAATGTTTGGCATTTTGCTTAAATTAAAACATCAATTGATTGGTTTCAGCTCTGGACTACAGCTCCAACAAGATACTAAAATGTAAGTAATACCAACTGCTCAAGAGAGTGTTACATCCAAAATGCCCTCCTTGTGGCTCTGACATCCATAGTCCAAAAGGTGGAGATGTCAATTCACAGAGCGTATTATGACTCTGCAGGTTCACTGGGAGTACGTGGTGCTGCATAAGGAACACTCACTCCTCCCTCACAGCTGCAGCTTAGTGCTGCTCCAGCTCGATTTGACAGAATTCACAGTTAGCAGCATATTTAAGTGTTTTACGGACCTCTAATCTTTCTGCCTGCAAATGGCTTACAACTTTAACATAAATCTTTTTGTCAGACAAGAGAAATCTGCTGCTGAGAAAGTCTGGGAAAGGCAGGGCATACAGTTGGCAGCTGAGAGGCGATTGTGCATCAACTGATTTATGCAGATGAAGAACGAAGCAGCCACAATTTATCAACACTGACTTGGTCTATGCAAAACGAAGAGTACTGGTAAAACAATAGCTATATGCTCTGAAAGCAAATTACCAGAAGAAAGTATGATGGGCAGTTACAGGGTAAGTATGAAATTTTTCAACTTGGATCCCTTTGTTCCCGTGTTTTTGCATCTAGTATGAGCAAAAATTATGTAAATTGGTCCAGTATTGAGGAGACAGTGAGGCTGCAAGGTGACCACTTAGGGCACGTTCGCACCGTCAATTTACGTCCACTGAAAGTGGCTGACAGGCTCAGGTTATTATGCTAAGTGTCTGAAAACATTATGGAAATGATCCATACAGAGATAGACCTTTTTGTTGAATAGTCAGATCCTTTCTGTTTAACCAGAAACAGCCCAATATTGCCATCATCAAACCCACCAGGCTCCATTAAAATACAAAGTAATTAAATCATTGTACAACACTCAAAGTCAAAACAAATAAAGCTCCCAAAAACATCTTGGTTCATCTTTCCATTGTTCCAGCAATCTCCAACTCTGCTTTGGTTGAAATAAACCCTTAGATCATCCAGTTAGATGAGAAAATATGTTGGCTTTGTTTATGCTAAAATTGCTGTTTATTTAAATTTGAGGGTCTGGTGGGTTTGGTGATGGCGATTTTAGGGCTGTTTCTGGTTAAACAAAAAGGATCTTACTCTTTAACAAAAAGTCTTTCTCTGCAGGATCCTTTAATAATAATCTGAATCTGTCAGTGGCAAAAACAAGCACTTTTAGTGGACATTCAGTGAGGGTGCAAACTTGCATTGGGTGATTAGATTGTAGCCTGTCTCGCCAAAGTCAACTGCAGTGGCCTTGCTTAATACTGTACCAATTAATAAACAATAATTGTTATTCCTATTAGTCACTTAAACACAAAACCATGGGAAAATAGGGTTGAAAAACACTGAATTTACCCTTTACGATAAGTTTTACTCCAAACTCTTGAAATTGGAACAAAAGATCCATTTGACACATAAAATTGTCCAATGAATATTAGAAATGAAATGGAAATTTTGGATGATTTTACCAAAGAGAAGATACCAGAATGAGTAAAAAAAATAAGATGGGACTCTTTCTTTCTCTCATTCTCAACTTAAATATGCTCCAGGCTGAAAAATATCGAATCTACCCTTTTAAATTCAAAGACAAGCACATTATCTTTATATTTATATGTTTGACCAGTGAAAACTACACATCACGTGATAACTTAACATTATTATGACACTGCAATTACATCATACTGTCAAATAGTCATTGCATCAAAATGTACACAACAGCCATACTCTTCATAATGTGTGCCAGCTCTCCTGTTCTTTGCTTACTTTAAACCAATGCATACACCACTGATTTAAAAATCTGTAATCATAGTCTTTGGCTGGTGCAGCCACGAGGTCCAGATTTGTCCTTAGTTATTAGTTCAAGGTCCACACAGTTTAAAATATGCAGCATCATACTGCGTTTGGCCACATCGTTGAGCTAGTTTGCTGTCTCCGATAAGTAGCTCTCTGTTAGTCACTCACTCCACAGCAGGAAACAGCACTTCAGAATGTAAGAACTGTGCCGGACATTCACCGTACTTCAATATAAAGTGTGCTTTTTACAAACTTGACACATTCACGAGTCACTTGTGGTCCATTCAGAGTGGACCTGCGACCCACCAGGTGGGAACCACTGCTCTGGGTTTATCAGGGCCCAGATGTTCGGAAATAACCTGAGCGGATTTCAGCTATCAGATAGGATCAAACCCTGAAAATAGGTCGTTCAAAAGAAATGCAGAGATTCTGAAATCAGATTAGATCACGTAATCCAGTCTTGATTTTGATCTGGATCAAACCCTCAGTATGTGTAGCTGAAAACCTTTCAGTAGAAGTGGGATACCATTGATCCAAAAAATCTAGATAATCCTGATCCTAGCAGAAGGATGGATTCAGGGTGGAATTCAGGAACAAAACTCTGATGCAGATTAAATTTTCTGAACAACTGGGCCTTGGAATATAATCTGTCAAAATATTGTGGTGTGTTCACACCTTCAAAGGGATGAGCTACTTCCCACCAGGTGGAGATGACAGAGAAAGCTACGTGACGTCAACCTGGCAACGCACCAATGTGAAAATTTCTTTGACCATCCTAACAACACTGCTGCTGACGTTATGTCCACATATCCATCAAACACTTAACTCCTAAGTGATCTATAAGCATTGAAGCACTTTAGTAATCTGGTTCTCTGATGCTAATGGCCCTGGTTCCTGCAGCACAGGTGGTAACGTGTTTGTCTTTGACTCCTGCCAAACAAGCCAGACTAAAGTGATTGTAATATCTGGCAGGCTGCCCTGTGACCAGTGGGGCCAGCCAGCACTCTGATGATGAAACACATTGTAAATGAGTGCAGACAGCTCAGGGGATTCCACGCTTAATTGATTAATAAAGTCCACCGCCACCTGAAACTGCCCACCATGGATTTTCACAGGCTTCCCGATTCATACCTTAGAGCTCTTTGTGTGAAGGCTGGACAGGCCATAATCCTTACCTTCAGAAATCCACTATTTAACTTTACATCTGCCATCATAATTAAGGAATGCTCTTGGTGGAATTCACGTCAATCTGACAGTGATAATGAAAATTGACCTGTAAGTTTAGGGCGATGCCAGTATTGCTACGATTAATCCTCTTGGGATTGTGATTATCTGCTGTTAGAAGTTCCATCGACTTCACACGTCTCACTCAACCATAGAGATCAAAGTTTTCTCATCCACACAGATCATTCGTGGTTGAACTGATCAGAGTTCAGAGAAACACTACAGCAGCTCGGCGCACCTTGTTATTGATGTGTAGAAATCACTGGAGCGTTGTTCCTTGTTGCCTTAGTGAGACAGTGAAGGACTTTGGTATTTCAGTGTCACTGGAATTATGAATTATGCTATGAAAGATTACATATGTGTCAAGGAAGACAGATACATTTACACCTTTTTAGCATGGATCATACCTCCTCCAGAGGTCATTTTTGTCTGTCTGGGATGTCTGTAATGGAGTAAGATGTAGATAATAAGAAAGGAGACTAAACTTATGCAGCAGAAGCAAATCACATCTTGCATTGGAGTTGTTGTTTTAGAGGAAGTAGCAGCATCCAAAATTAACACCTGCCAAGCGCCAAGTACAGGTAGATTTTCTGTTTGGCGAGTAAATCTCAAAGGACTACACCCGCCACAGTAGCAGATAAATGTTTGTACCAAAAAAGTCATGTAATTAAAAAATCTGCTTCGAGGTATCATCTGAACAACTTCAAATTAACTCCTTACAGTCAGAAGTGTTAGCCTTTACTTCCCTTTTGATGAGATGTTGCATTTACTCCTGTGGAGATCTCCTAAACCGCCATGTATTTCACTGTGGCTTAGGGATGATATGTCCTTTCTTAATTAGAGAAAATAAGTTTGACAGTCGAAGGCTTCTCTGCTGAGTCTCCACCATGCTTTGGCATCACTTAGAGGCACGCTGCTCTGAGACTTCTCTGCCGTCAATGTCAGAGCGTCACAGACACACTACAGATGTGCGTCTCGATGGTGCGGCGAGCTGATCGTCTCAAGTGCTGAAAACCTAAAATGTTGCTTGCCGCTGGCCTTCTGCTGGCTTCCATTAGCCTAATGTGCGTTGGGGGTCTGAGCTACGCCTATACTTATGATGGTAATGAAATCACAAAATGGAGGCGGCATAGTCTGAACCAAGTTGGTAAACTCTTAACTGCCTCTCATATTGTCAACGGCAGTGAATTGCAGCTTCACTCTTTCCTTTCTTACCTTTTACAATATACGTCCTAAACATATAAACTACATCACTGATTAGCAGAGAGAGCTTATTCACATACTGAGGCTATGGTGATGAGTTGTTCAATATATTAAAATTTTGCTTCAAAGTTTGCTCAGGCCTCTTGTATTCGATTGTATTCAATATATTACGTTAACATTTCAATTGAATATACTGGAACAACTTTATATGGGACCGAAAAAAAGAGGTAATTTATTTTTTTGGCTGGTACAAATTATGCTTTGCCAGTGGATTTTTTTTAATCTTCTAGTCAACCTGGCCAGTGAGTCAAAAACTTAATTTCAGACACTGGGAAGTCTCATCTCATTAGTGTGTGAGTCAGGACTTTCTGGGAATGTTCAATCTAGTGCTTAAACACAGCACGTTGTATTGCATCAGCGAGGTTCTCCAACGGTTTCAAAGAAGCTGTGTCAGAGAAGTGGACATTAGGCACCGCTGTGGATATCTAATTTATCACGTTTCTGCAAAAGTATCATCGAGGTAAAATCTCAATCATCATTATCATTAAATGTCAGCAGGACGATCAATGATTCATTCAAAGAGCTTACATTGAAGCTGACTTCACAGAATGCTGCGTCAACTGCAAAAATAACAATCAGTGAAAGTGGCAGACAACCTAGAAACAGTGCCGTCTCTCTCCTCTTTTCTCACCTGCAGATCTGCAGCTATAACTGTGTCCACACCTGGTCTGACGTAAACATGAAGTGAACACATTCTTCCTTTATATTTGTTTGGGAAAAGGTGTTCACATGGTTTTTGTGTCTATACATCAGTTATACATCTGACCCCTGCTGTCCTTCCTGCCTGGACTCTGCCTGTGTGTGTGTGACATCACACTCTAACCTCCACATACTACCTTGTCTATCAGGTCTTCTAATGGCACAGTGAGCACTACAAAGTAAATATACTCCTGTTGTCTTACATTTAAAATGTCAGGCCTCATGATCCAAACTCTGTCTTTATCTTGAGTCATTCATCTTTGTATGCAACAGCAATTTGTACTGCAATCTCCCCCCTAAAAACAAAAAATGTATACAGTATACCAGCTACATTTGACTTGGATATGTGCCTGGGTGCATCGTCCTTGGGATACCAACTTTGTATTCTATACAGATACACTCCAGCCACGCTGCTTTTGGACACAGGACAGTCCAAGTGTTCAACAAACCACTGAGTGAGTTTGGAGGGTAATGGCAAAGGAAAAAAAATGGGTGTACTTTTGTTTCTATAAAAAAATCACCTCATACCTCTTATTCCAAAGTTCCTTTGCAGCAAAGTGTCACTGTGAACCTGCCTTTCTTTCTAAAGGTTCCACATGTTTGTCATTAGCGCTCGGTCGGTTCATTTTAAGTCTGCTGATCTTTTACTTTTGAAACTTCTCTTCCTCCAGAAACAAGGTTTTAATCACTAAAGTCTGTTCATTTAGTGACTAATTTCATATGTAAAGCTAATCAGTGAAGGTTACCTGCACACATTTTATCGAGCACATTATCTTTCCTTAATTTATTTTTAAGTAATTTAATATTTTCAGATGATAAAAAAATAATTAGGCCTGTCACGATACCAGACATTTAGTAGTCTATATCAATATCAGTGGAACTGCACGATTCTTGAAACCAATTTGCTAAAAATTCAATTTTATTTTAATTTATGAATTCCTGATGATCGACGTCGAAGGCAAAGTCTATTTGGGTTCATTAAATTTGGGTAATTAAACTAAAATAGCCCACAGTATAGTGACATATTGCACTCCATTGTTGTTGTTGTTCACAATTTGTACATCTAACACAGGATGGGGAGGGCATGAAGCAGGGCCGTGGGTTGGAATCGAGCCTGCGGCCGTTGCAGTGAGGTCACAGCCTTTGTACATGGGGCACCTGCTCTACCAGGTGAGCTAGTGGGTGCCCCACATGATATTTTTGTTCTTTCATGCTTGTTGGCGTTCTTCTTTTTTTGGCATTTGACTGCAGACTGCACTTGTAAGTGTTTATCCTGCCTCGTCATGTTTGGAAGAAGGACATCAGCACGACACTGCAGAAAGACGAGTATCACCATATTTTCAGAATTTGGCATCGACTTGGCGGTGTAGTGCTGGTTCTCTGATACTTTATCACTAGCCCCTTTTACACTGCCTCTTCAAGGCTGGATTTCACGCTATTATTCCACCTTGACATTCTGTACGGTACAGTTGCGGATTATTGGGACAGAGTTGTTGTGTCTTGAGTTAGCAGCTAACTCAAAGAGGAAGAACAGCAGCTGAAAATGTCCGCAAACTGGGGAGACAATTAAGTCCACATATTTATGGAAGGTCACAGTGACTTTGACCTTTGACCACCGAAATCGAATCAGTTTATCGCTGAGTCCAAGTAAACATTTGTGCCAAATGTTAAGAAATTCTCTCAAGGTATTCTTGTGGTATCAGGTTTACAAGAATGAGACAGATGAGGTCACAGTGACCTTCACCTTTGACCCTTCATCACCAAATCAAAACAGTTCATCACTTAGTCAAGTGAACATTGATGCCAAATTAGAAGAAATCCCCTCAAGGTACTCCTGATATATCAGGTCTACAAAAATGAGAAAGATGAGGTCACAGTGACCACCAAAATCTAATCAGTTCAGCGCTGAGTCTGATTGAAAGGGCTGTGCTAAATTTGAAGAAATATCCTTTGGGTGTTCTTGAGATATCAGGTTCACAAGAATGAGACGGACAAGGTCACAGTGACCTTGACCTTTGACCTATGACCACTGAAAAGTATTAAGTTCATCATTAAGTCTGAGTAAACATTTGTGCCAAATTTGAAGACATTCCCTCAAGCTGTTTTGGAGATACTGCGTTCACAAGAATTAGATAGGTGCAAGGTCACAGCGACCTTGACATTTGTGCTTCAACCACAAATTCTAATATGTTCTATCTTGAGTCAAAGAAAACATTTGTGCAAAATATTAAGAAATTCCCTCAAGGTATTCTTGTGACCATAACCTTGACCTTTGACCACCAAACCAAAACAGTTCATTACTAAGTCTAGTTGACCATTTGTACCAAATCTGAAGAAATTCCTTCAAGGTGTTCTTGAGATATCATGTTCAAGAAAATGAGACACACAAGGTCACAGGTCGCTTGACCTTTGACCTATGACCACTTAAAAAAATTAATCATTGTTGTGTCTAAGTGGGTATTTGTGCCAAATTTTAAATTAAAAAAATCCCTTGCATGGTTACTGCCAGTGTGGAGGCAGAACAAATGGGAGTCTGTCATGATGTTTGCCTTTTTGGTGGCGTACTATTGTTTTTTTGTTTGTTTTGTTTTGTTTTAACTAAAAAGTCAAATTGACAATAGAAATGTGTGAAGGTATTGTCCATGCGGTCTAAAATAGCAACACAAACCGATATGACTCTCTATTTAAAAAGATGATGAATGATGCAGTGTGTTCTCCGATGTTCTGCTGGTCCCTGAATGCCCCGCTCTACTTGGTGACACTTTCTGACCTAGCGTTGTCAAGGTTAATTACTGCATCCAACTTTGAAACTCAGTTGACAGTTTGGTCCAAATGAGATTCATTAATACAATAAAATATTAAGTGGGTGGGAATTTCTCTGCCAAGCTGGCCCACGACTGCAGCCCACCTTGTGATGAACTGCTGAAGGAAATGCTGGATTGCTGGATTTGACAGAAGGGCTCCTGCTGGTTCGGGGTGGATTTGGAGCTGCATAGCTAAATACTGGCATCACTATACAATACATATTACATGCTACAATGTGCACTGAAAAACACCTCTGTAGAAATGTAAAGCACTTAAGGTGTCAACAATATGAAAATCTGATCATCCCACATCTGTTTATGCTATTCATGTTTAAAACCTCTTTATTCAAGCCACACAGATCTGGTTTCCCCTCACACTACTGCCCCCCTATCTTCTGAAGTGCTCTTATGGTAATGCCAAAGTCTGTCGCTACGCCATTTATCTTTGCGACACACCACCACATCTCTCACACACTCAGGGGATCATTTCTCTCTTTCTCTTTCACAGCTCGTGGGTGTAACCTGAGCCAGTTTTGGTTACTGCTACCATTGATAAGGGCTTATTCCCTCTCCGGAGATGCCTTTTCAAACTGTCACATGAACTTTCCCTTGTTGCCAAAAGCTTTATTCAGAGAACATTAAAGCTTTCTGCTGCCAATCTGTTGTGTGTCAAGAAGAAACCTGTCTCAAAACCATGAGCAACCGTCATTTATTTGCATTTGTTGAATTCTGCCTGTCTGGGAAATACTAAGTGGTTGTTGTTTTTTGTGACCAACTTTTTTTATTGCTATTTTGCTTCAGATAAAAACGCTAAGTGATGTTTTATGAACGTGACATAACTCTTTCAGACAAAATCAAAAAGACGACATGACATGCCGTAAATCTGCCCAGATGAAATTCAAGTTTTGAGTGCTCTGTGGTTGCTCATCTGCCCGCAGACAGTAATGACCTGAAGGGTGAAATATAAACTGTCTGCTGAACAGGAGCAAACAGGCACTCGACTGAGAAAAAACGGAACTCCCGACTTTCGATACTGAGCCTCTCATCCTATAGATTGGTGGTTTCCAGCTTTTTTCCTTATGGGACCCCTTTTCTACTATAGAGTAAACTGACGACCCCTGACTAAGTGATGTATTTTAGGGATATTTCATATTATATTCAATGCGAAACAGTCACAGTACAGAACAACTGATAAACTGCACAATTAACCCAAATAGCGAACTCAACTTCTTTGTGTAAAATGAGCAGTTCGGGTAAATGTTGAGCAGATTATTTCCATCATTAGTTTCCCTGATATTTTTAGAAACATTTCAAATGATTCTCAGTCTGTATTATTTATTTATATTCCTTAAATAACAATGTAAACTTAGAAATAAAAATTTCATTTTGTTTTCTTCACAGAAAAAAATGAAATGCTGAGATAAAGGCAGACTGTATTTTTTTTTTTATAAGTTTTTTTGACACCCCTTAAACTCAAGCAGGCCTCATGACTCGCCATGTAGCTTTGGCAATCAATAGTTGGGGTCAGGACCGCCAGGTTGGGAACCAGTGCTCTAGATCAGTGGTTCCCAACTGATCCAGCCTCGGGGTCCAGATTTCTCCTTCGTCATTAGTTCAAGGTCCACACAGTGTGCTATATTTAGCATCATACTTACGTTTGGCCATGTTGTTGAGCTAGTTTGCTGTCTCTGTCGAGCAGCTGTCTGTTAATCACTCACTCTACAGCAGGAAACGGCCCTTCAAAATAAAAGCTCTATGCCAGAAATTCACTGCACTTGAAAATAACGTGTGGTTTTTACAAACTAACATGTTTGCAAGTAACTTGCGATCCATTCAAAATGGAACTGCGACCTACTTTTGGACCAGTTGAGAACCACTGCTCTTGGTGTAAAGATTTACTGCAACGTCAGGTAACCTCCCTTTTCTGAATGTGTACAGTAACAAAAATCTGCCAGACAACATGTTTCGTTAACAAATGACCGGAGAGATCTGGGCGCTGGCAAGATGAAAGGAAGTTTAACATAATTCGTGAAACACCAGAGGTCAATTGATTTATCGGTTTGGGCAATTAATTTGCACCAATAGGACGTTTTACAAACTATCATCATCAACAGAGCTTGCCTCCGATAGTGACTGATGGCTGCTCAGCCTCAACCAATTCAGTGGGGACATTCATCACGGACCAGAGGGACGGTTGTGTTAATACAAGCAAAAAGGAGCTGATCAGTGGGTACAGCTCCAGAGAAAGCAGGTCTCTTCTGCTGTGTTGCTGTGTCTAAGTGTACTGTTCTAGCAAATTTCCATGAGTCTGTGATTGAGTGAGTGCCACCGCCTCCTGTTACAAATTAAAAGCCCTTGTTTAAGCCCTCGTGTTTTACACACATTCATTCATGAATTGGTATTTTGAATATATCAAAAATTCAAACTACCTTTGATTTCTTTTACCAACTACAAAATACACAATAGTAATTAAAATTCTTTTTTCAAATCAGTGGTAATTTCATTAACAAAAACTATGACAAAAACTTTTTGTTAAACAATCTTTTTTCATGACAAAAACAAGACCATGACAAGCTAAAAAATATATCTTACTGATAATAAAAACTAAGACGAAATCTATGTTCCATTTTCGTTGACGAGACGAGATGTGACGAAAATGTTCATGATTGACTATCTGACATTGAAAGCCGAGAAGGGTCGTGTTTGTAATTATCTGTAATCATCAGGCTGGCAAACTCCAGTAAATACTCTGTGTCAGGGTGTTTCTCTAACGGCTGAGGGGCAGGGGAGGACGCAGCTTCATACTCAACTACATAGCTGATCCCCACAGGATTCCACACAGACCAAACTCAAGGAGGGTTATGGGTTGATTCTGTTTGACAGGCAGGTAGAAGGCTCAGTTTTTTGTGAGTGTAGCTGTGCTGTAAGTCAACAGTCTGAACTCAGATCAGTTTTCTCTGACAGAAATGAAAGTTTAGTTTGCATCATGAACTCTGTGAGAGGACACAAGTTTAAACCTTCAGAATAAAATGTTGCAGATTATGAAAGAATTCAGGTTTTAATTAAGTTATTTTTTGCTTCTGAACAGCGAGATCGATCAGTCAGAGTTTACAATGAACCTGGGGACAAACCCCAGTTGTCTCACATTAGTTACTTGTGGTGTTTAGAAGCATA
>JAPZEB010000004.1:7204258-7214945 GCA_029783705.1 Chaetodon striatus | reverse complement strand
TATCCTTCAAACACAGACTGTAGACCCCTCTGTCTGCTGCTCTCTGGAATCACTGTTTCATTTTTCCAAAAATATGATCATATTTCTTCAGGGAGTGCAGCTAGTTACAGTTTGGGCTCCATGCTAACTGCGACAGCTTGTCGGACCATCACAAAGGGGCGGGGCTTAGTGAAGAGTCAGTTGAGTTGCATTAGGTCTGGGTGGCTTAAAACACCTTAGACAAGATTAAACATAACTGTGTGGTTTGAGTGTATTACTGTTAAGATGAAAGTTAAGATTTAAATCTACAGTCAATGAACTCTCACTATTTTATTGAAATTCCTATGAATGCACAGACGGACACCGTTGTTGGGTTGATTTTTGGTCTTGCCGATTCAGTCCATTCTACGAGATTAAATCAATTTGATTTTATACAAACCACCTGAAGAGTCATTTTTCATTATGACACATTCTGGCGAATTAAAAAGTAGCCTACATAAGCAACATGTGCTGACCTGCGCTTAATTAAACCTGTACTGCATTGGTTATAAGCAATATGACAATGTGATTTATAGGTTTGTTTATGAACAAACTAATGGAGCCACTAGTGTCTGACAGGCTGTGCGCAACTTAACTGCTGAGGCCGGCAACATGAAGGACATTAAATTTCATCAAACTTCAAATGCACATGTTGTTTGTTTACTAAACAGACCGCAAACAGCAAACCGTATGAGGTGGTCTGAGTACGGTTCACTTAAGAGGGGTCTGAGTTCTCTTGGAGTGTTCACATACGCCCAAAAAATGCTGAGTCACTACTTTGAGCGAGTCCACTCAGAGGGCTGAAAAGGACCAAGTGTGTGGCTCAGAGACAGAGTGGGTCATCGACCAATCGGAAGATCAGCGGTTCGATGCGGTCTGCATGTCGCAGTATCGTTGAGCAAGAAACTGAACTCCAATGATGATGCTTCCATCTGTGTGAGTGTGTTAAAAACTGAGTAGCAGCCGGCATCTTCCATGGTGACCTTGGCCACCAGTGTATGGATGTGTGTGTGAATGGGTGAATGTGACTCGTGTAAAAGCGCTTTGAGTGGTCGGATGACTCAACAGGTGCTTTACAAATGCAGGTCCATTTACCATCCATTACCATTTAAAGTATTCTGCATCATATACTAAAGATTGTTCATAAGAATTATTTAGAACTGTAAAAGCATCAAACTTTACCAGCAGTTTCACACTTCAGACTCTTTATCTCAAGCACCAAAAGGGAAAGGTCATTACTGTCATTTACAAATTAAGCTTTTTTTCTCATATCGACAGCAAAAGGTCAGACTGGAGCTGTATATCAGATTACTCTAAGTACTCCAGGCAGGTCAGCTGTAGAAAATAACTTAAAAACTTGAATGAGATGGTACGAGCATCTCCTAAGCTGAGGTGACACACTAAAAGTTACAGGATAGGACAGGGTAGCTGCCCAGTGGTGCAGTATAAGCCACACATTACACAGCATTACACAGCTAATTCTCTAACACAACTGCCTTGAATTAATTTTTCACGCCTGTTAGGCAGAGAGGATTGGCCAGCACCTTGGGAGCCTTCCTCTCCGAAGCGTTAATATCCACTGCTGACAGCGTCTTTACAGCGATACGGCTCAGGGTTAGAAGGTAACCTGCCTATTGTCTTTCATGCATCCTTGTGCAGCTATGTGGGAGTTTTATAAGAACTAAATTCATTGTGCATCAGAGCAAGTCTGCTGTTTAGTCTCTCCTAACTGTGAAGCTGTTCAGAGCTGCAAAGATATTTCCCTAAATCAGGTATCACACCCGAGCACAATGGATTCACAACAATGCATGCATGTAATGCAGCACATTTTTATCTTTTATTTACTTTTCGCTCTCATTACACCGTGTCAGATTTATTAAGTTACTCCTCATGCAAACGGGACATCCTACTGCTGCTGCTTCACACTAATGGCAAAGCACAGTGTGGCCAAGACACTGAAGATGCAATATGTTTGCCACCACAGTTAACAGTGGACTCCATCTTTTATAAAAATAAAAAAAAATCTGCAAAACAAGAAAACAGTCACTTGCTGTTACCACGGTAACCAAATCAAATTGTAAGGATGACAACTTATTCAAACATATAAACAGTGTTACAGGATGAGCTTTTTATTTTCTCTTTAATTATGAAAACAAGGCCTGCGGAGGCCAACTGCACACTGCATATTTAGTCTGGCACTCAAACATGATGCTGGGGCTTTATCTGCTGATTGCACCAGTTTACTGCCATCAAACAAGTTCTCCCTTGTGCATAAAATGTGCTATACAAATTAAAGGTTGTCGTCCTTTTTTTTTTTTAATTGCCTCGCCTCGCCTGTTGTGCAGCCGCACCACCAGAGGAATGAGCCTGCACACCAGATGGTGGTCCCTGCCCTTCTGCACAAACAGCAGGTCACTTTGACAGTAGGGTTTCTGCCTCTTCTCTCCTTATAAATGCGCAATGCTCTCACTGGACATGAGTTTTAAGCCTCTGCTGCTTTGCAGAAATAAAAGACAGCGGGATGAAAGGCCAAACTGCTATCATCCCTGGTAACATCGGGCTGCAACAAAACAACAGCACCGGCTTTTGCATCGTATATACAAGAGGGACAACCTGAAAGTGCATTTAGTTCACTTCAATTGCTCATCCAATATGACAGCAAGAAGTCGAGCAGTAATTTAATCTGTATCTATATGTAGGGGCATCATATAGTGCCTCCAGCAGCGAAATGTCCCGGGACTGAGCTTGATGGAATCGTTTAGCAGAGGTATGCCACATTATCAGCCTAAACTGTGATGTCATCATAGCCTTTAAGGTGACTGAAAAAGCAGACAAATTCACCTTAGGGCTGACGATGCCTCGCCTGGTCATGCGTTGTACTCTTGAAGGATTGTAACAATATGTGTGGAGCACTGCGCTCAAATGAAATGAGGTCTCTCACTCAAGACCAAGCAGCAAACGCATTTCACTTAAGGGCATGAACTGAACTAGTTTATACAATTCTCACTCTCGCACATGGTCCAAATTGCATGGCAATGCGTGAATCTGTGTTCCATTTGTGGGAGACAGGTCCACATGTTTTGTCTGTGTCCCTGTGCTGTGGGAGTTAGATTATATCTGATAGCTATCACTGCAGTAAACTGGGGGCTATCAGAATCAAGGAAAGCTGCTCCACTTTCAATCTCTCCAGCATCACGTAATGAGATGGGAGGGAACAAATAAAACATTGGAGAGGTGGTTAATAGCAACTATTTGTTCGGATGGAAAGGTACTTAAGGCATACAGACAAACCTTTTCTGGTGAAAAAAATCCCTCCCTACAGAAGTCACCCATGTCCCCATGGCAGGGATGAAACCTGCACTCAGTGAGTTTAAGTGCAAAATGCTCCACAACAAAATCAGTGAGGCTGGCAGGATGCATGCTCCCCCGCCTGTTTGTGTCAGAAACCACTGACACATTGTGCAAATCAATACGTGGTGGCTCTGCAAAAGGTAAGAAGTGTCAAGGCTGGAAACACGGTATACAGCTCCACATTATTTATGTGGGACTGACTCTGCATGGCTGCCCACATACTGTTCACCCTGTTGGAGCGCTGATGGAACCACTAACAGGATAGTAAGGCCTGGGAGGAAGGGTGGATGTATGAGGCCACCACCCACCAAGGGCTGGATGGAATTCTGATACTTTGATGGCACCACGTGAATTGCTTCGATACTATCGAGTGTCATTCTGTACCAAATTTCGATATCTAAGGATCAGAGGTCTTGTTAACCAAATATTTTCCATTACAAACTGAATTTTTTAACAATGACTAAAAAGTATAATTCAATTCAATTCAACTGAAATATCCGAAGGCCATCTGTTTTGACAGATCAGAACACTGAGGACGATCCACATTAACTTTAAGTAATAACATCAGTCATGATGGCGCCGAATGCATCACAATTGGCTATTGTCTAGTTTTGTTTTTGATCTCACATGCATGACCTCTTTGTCTCTCTGGCTTTAGCCACTGCATTAATAGGCTATTTCTCTACATACCATTGCAAAATGTCACGAGTGGCTGAAGTTTCTTTGCACGTTCGGTGTCTCTGATCATTTTTTCTCCCCATGCCCACTCATAAATGCATTCCTTAAGCTTGGTCTGTATGTCAAAGATCCCCTCCAGAAACATTTTGGTTTCCCCACATAAAAAGAAAAAAAAATACAATTACCACCTCACAGTTGTGTACCGTTGCAGTTACAGTTTAAAACTATGTCTGTCAGAATTTATGTTATATGTGTGTTTTTGCAGAACATTATGATCTCCCCATAAAGTTGACTTTTGACCTTTTGGATATAAAATGTCACCACGTCATCATTCATTCTATTAAAAATCTGTAGGAAAGTTTGTCACAATCAGTGTATGAATTCCTGGGCATGGCCAAAAACATGTTTTGTGACTTTGACCACCAAAATCTAATCAGTTTTTTGTTGAATCCAAGTGAATGTTTGTGCCAAATTTAAGGGAATTCCTTGAGATATCACATTCATAGGGACAAGACGCACAAGCTCACAGTGACCACCAAATTGTAATCAGTTCATCCTTAAGTCCAAGTGGACGTTTGTGCCAAATTTGTGGAAATTCCCTCAAGACCTTCTTGACGTTCATGAGAATGAAATGGACAAGGTCACAATGACTAGTTAGCCAGCTGTTACAGATTGGTGCTGCACAACAATTTAGCATTTGTTAGCTCACATGATTGCATTGGATTCACATTCAACAGTTAGCTTATCATTCATTTTGTGTACTGTAAATCAAATGTTTTTTAATGAATAAGCTGAATTTATGTTTGCTGATAATATGTTGGATTCATGTTTGTGTGTATTTTCATCCATCAATATTCTGATCACTTATCCACTTGAGGGTCGTGGGGGGGGCGGAGCCTGTCCCAACTGATATTGGGTGAGAAGCAGGGTACACCCTGGACAGTTCACCAGACTATCACAGGGCTGACACGTAGAGACAGACAACTATTCACACTCACATTCACACCTACGGACAATTTAAAGTCACCAGTCAACCTGCATGTCTTTGGACTGTGTGTGTGAACCCCTCGGGCTTGCAAAACCTGTGTTGAAGACCCAGACCCAGACCTTTGACCACTGACCACCAAAATCTAATCAGTTCATCATTAAGTCGAAGTGGATGTTTGTGCCAAATTTATGGAAATCACCTCAAGGCATACTTAAGATATTAAGTTTAGTAGAATGTGACAGACATACAGACAGAAAACAGCTAGCATTAGCATTAGAGGAAACATCGGAGAGATTTAGACACACATTTAAGCCTCAGTCTGACCCAGACTCAGATGAGTGCACTAAAATCTTCACCTTGCATATGTATCTGAGTGATAAGTGTAGTTAGCATCTTTTATTTGTTTATGCTGTTTGTCAGTTTGTTAGCTTGTTAGCTAACTGGCAGTAGCTGGCACAACATTAATATCTGTGAAACTACAATCTGCTACAATGGGGTTTTGGGTAGACAGTTGAAGGAAATAAGCTCCAAGTTCCAATTTACATCCAAAAACTGCACACTCTACTATGTTTGCTGTCATAACTTTCACTATGCTAATGCTAACTTTGCTCTCTGTATACTAACAAGTCCCCTCTGCACTGGAGGTTTCAGCCTGTTCCCCTGCCATTTTGTGTTTCCTGTATTAGACAGTGATTGGCTTTCGTGTTAGTGACAACCTGATCTACAGTAGCTTGCATGGCGTTTGTTTGAATCACTGAACAGAATTAAGTCGACACTTAATTACTTGTGAGCCACTGACTCATTTTACTGTTATAAATAAAATTCGAAAATCAATTCTGGACTCTTCAACAATCCAATGCAACAAGTACAAGATGGGGATAATGCGGTCTCTTAATATCATGTATTTTTCCAACTTTATATTCCCATAAGTAAAACTGTGTTTGTTGATAAGTTATATTCTCTCTAATCAAAGAACACATCAAATCATTTTGCTCTCCAAACCACAAGATTAATTCCCCAAATGGCCTTCATCGTAGAAAAAGAGAGACTGTTTTCATATTGTTTATCACAGTTCACTGCTTCAGTAATCCCTCCGGACGGTGATGGCAGTAATGTTTGTAAAAGATAGCAATCTTCCCAGCGTCTCCCTCGTGCCCCATGGTCCTCAACCTTGTGTGATAACACTTCATCAACTGCCCTCCTTTACCTCAATATCTTCTCCGCTCCTGTCTCCCAACACTCAACTGCGGCTCCAATTTCTCATTAAACCATATTTGTACTTCAGTATCAGCGGTAAATCGGGCTATCCCAAATTACTGTGACTGCCTCACGTGGTACGGTGGAGAGGGAGAAACACAGATACAGTGGGAGTATCGGGAAGTGCAATCTCGGAGCCTGGAGAGGAGAAATTCCCAGGGAAAACAGATGGCATTCCATACTTCATTAATCACCAGCCAGGATGACAGCTAGACTAAATTGGAAAGGCAGGGACCCTGATTCGGTCTCCATCAGCCTCCCTCCTTGTTTTTTCTCCTCTTCTTCTTTTACACTCCTTCCTCTGTCTTCATCAGTTGTGCCTTTCCCCAACGCAGTCCCACCTCTCTCTATTTTCTTTGTACCCTCCCACGCCCACCTTGCAAGTGACTTTCTTTACCTTCAAGCACAACACCTCGTCTCATCCTGAATCTTGTAGAGAACCCTTTTCTCCCACCAGTGGCAGTAGGTCCCTTTAACTGGAATTAATCTTTTAAATTAGAATTACCATCTCATGTTTGTATTCCTCAGCAATTCAGACAAGTTGCACTTAAAGTTTACATTCATGTCTGAGAAAACATGGATGCCTCACACAGAGAAGATCTACATAATCGGCAGTGTCAAGGTTGACACTCAAGATTAGTGTCACAATTTCAAAGTTCCACCAAATGTCTTCTCCTCTGTTCCTGAGATATGACGTTGAATAATGGCCACAAAAGTGCTTTTGCAGAATATAATGTTGTCACAGTAAAGTTTACCTTTTTGATATAGAAATCTCATCATTTCATCATTTATCCTATTAGACTTTTGTGTGTCATAATTAGTGTATGAATTCTTGCATTACGGCCTAAAACATGTTTTGTGAGGTCAGAGTGACCTTCAACCACCAAACTGTAATCAGTTCATTCTTGAGTCAAAGTGGAAGTTTGCACCAAATTGAAGGAAATTCCCTCAAGACCATCTTGAGATATCGTGTTCATGAGAATGAGATGGACACAAGTCCACAGGGACCTTGACCTTTGACCACCAAACTCTAAACAAAAAATTGAAATTTTGTCAGAATTAATTTATGAATTCTTGAGTTATCGCAAAAAAAAATGTTTTGTGACATCTCATTGACTTTGACCTTTGACCACTGCAATCTAATCAGTTCATCATTGTTCATGTGGATTTTTGTGCCAAATCTGATGATTCCCTCAAGGTGTTCTTTAGACATCAGGTTCACAAGACAAAGACAGATACAAGGTCACAGTGACCTTCACCTCTGACCACCAAAATTTAACCAGTTCATTTTTGAGTCCAAGTGGATGATTATGCCAAATTTGATAAATGCACTTTAGGTGTTCTTGAGATATCACATTCACAAGAATGAGACAGACGATGTCACAGTGACCTTGACCTTTGACCACCAGAATCTAATTAGTTCATCACTATTAGTCCATGTGGACATTTGTGCCAAGTTTCAAGAAATTTCCCCAAGGTGTATTAGAGATTTCATGTTCATGAGAATGGGATGGACGGATGGACCAATGGATGTATAGACAGTCGTACATATGGATGGAAAACCCCAAAACATGATACCTCCAGCCACAGCTGTAGCTGGTGCAAAGACGAACAACTTCAGTAATATGCAGCAGCCATTGTTCACTGCACTTCCAAGAGACCACATGGCAATCAGTGTAGTAAGCTGGACTTACTGTTAAATTTGCTGGTATGGCACTTTCCAGTGTGAACACCTATCCAATCCTATCACAATTTGTCTTTGGCACAAAAATTAATAAGGGTCACCTTGTCACTGCTGACAACTGTAGTGTCCAACTGGGCTACATCTTAGCAAAATGATGGCTCTGTATGAAGCGGCAAAATAACTGATGTGAGCCACTGAAGACAATTAATGTCAAACAAAACGTATAAATTGATGCGCAAATATCGAAGCTTTGTTTAACACTGCAGCTGATCACAGTGGAAGTCATCAAATAGAAGTATCAAAGACATAGCCTTGATGCGGGACAGTTAAACTGCATATCAAAGTTCACCTGCTGATATTTTGATATAACTTCTTTGATATTACTGCACATAGGGCTGGGTATCAGCACCAATGCCTGTACCTTTAAAGTGATACCAATGCCAACAGAGTGCCTTACTCAATACTCATAATGTGAATATATGTAGAGCTGCCAACTCTGTCAATACACCATGCTCGACTTCGCAACACCACAGACTGTATGGGATGTAGCTGCTGCTGCAGGAGTGTCAGCTGCACACACACAGTGAGAGGGCTAACTGTTAGCATCACATGGCTAACATTATTGATAATATAATAATGGTTATTTATAGGATTAATGACAGAGCCTAGTTGTTTTAGTTTCAGTGTGAGTCTGCTTGGATCGTCTCATGGCTTGGTGTTGGATGTTAGCCGTTGCTGCTGTGTTAGCTCATGCTGATCAGGCAGACGTTGAACTGACTGTTCAGAGAGCAGCTGCAGAGGTGGCAGCAACAGAAATTTGCTAATCGAGTGGGGCGTTGCGACGCTCAGGCATCAGACCCTTAGTGCAAAAAGGATCTAATGCAGGTAACTTTTTCACATTACACTGGAAAAATTACGATACTACTTGACACTGGGTTATTCCTGCAGATACCTTGAATGTATCTAGGGGCAAATTGTTTGTATTGATGTAAATGGAAACTAATTTTCTGGGTTGAAGTAAATAATGTGAATAATTTGATGCCTGACATAATTTCTCTCCCTCTAAATTGCTAATTAGATGACCTTCCTTTGAGTGAATGAACAGTTTCCACATTTTTTCTGTTACAAAATGTAGAAGCTGTTCAGTGACTGAAAAATTAAACAGCACAATTAATATAACTATAATATAATTTTTTTTTTTTTTTCTTTGAGTAACAAGTAAAAATGAAGAATTTGTAACTGCTTTTGCTTGTCTCTATTTTTTACAATTGGCAAATGGGAAACAGGTCTTATCTGCCAAAATGCTCCAGATTATCATTCTAACTTTAACATCCCCTCCCTGTATTGTCTCCCCTTCTGACCCTCATCTGTTACCGAGATGCACAGATCTCCAGCATACACAAGTGCCGGCGATGTGATGGATTAAGTCAGGGCTTTTGGGAGACCCTTGAACCTGAGCTCCTTCATCATCCAGAGATCATTACTCTTGAAGAGACCCGGGAAACTGCATCACCCAAGTGTAGTTAGTGGTGGTCCTGAGTTGATGCTGATGTTGAGGAAAATAGAGCCCGACTGATACATCAGTATGACGGATACTGTTTGACAGAAATTGCCAATCTTAGCTTATCACAGATATGTTTTCTGAGCCCATTATCCCAAGTGTCAAGACTTTAAATTAGAAATTAAGAAAATGGAAGTTTCATGAATTTGTCAATGTTAACCACACATTACCCTTGAAATGAGGATGTGTTGGAATGTCCTAACTGTCAGCGACCATTTTGAGCTGAAATATATGCCTTGTTTCTATTCTATTTTTGTGGCTGGCGTTTAAAGTGAGACAATGGATGAGGAACAGCTGATTTAATTATGACTTTCCTTCATAAAACCTTCACATTTGATTACAAAAACCTAACTTGGCAGGTGGCAGGTGGCTGAAGGAGATCGCCGGGGAGCTGAATGTTTCTGGTTAGTACTGTTGTGTGGAATACTCAACAGAGCTTGCTTGCTAGCTAGCTTGTTTTACAAAGTGGACATGGTGGTATGATAAAGTATGGTGGCAACAACAGTGATACCTACAGTGTTACCTACGATAGTAGTGTTGTAAGTATGAACAGTAAGGAAGTAAGTATTTGTGGACAGAGAGCATGGATGTGGCATGATGTGGCACGATAGCTGAGCTAGCTAACGTTACAGCTCAGCCAAAGAGGACGCCATTAATGTTTAAATCTCACACTGACACAAGCACAAGCCTCTCATCCACGAGTAGATCACAACATTCTAGCTTTAATCGCTTATAAAAATGGGGCAGTTTACCCCAAAATCAAAAATACATATTCTTCGTTTTTTGAAAATACATCTGAGAAACTCAACAGCAATGTCTCTTTCCAGAAATCATGACCTGGTTACTTGTTGACCTTGTTGTGAGCAATTTCACGTAGGAACTATTATCTTTCAACTGAACTGCAACCACCAACTGTATCACCAGGTAGAAGGAAAAGCGCATCTACTCATAGACATGGCTCCTGCTGATGAGGCCATGAGATGAGCTGCGACATTAGCTAGCTCAATTACCTGGGCTAGCAGTATCGAACTACTGCAAGCTTCCTTCTGCACGGTGATACAGTTGGCAAGGTTAGTTTGGTAGGAAGAAAATAGTTCCTACATGAAACTGCTCACAACAAGGTCTGTGGATTATCTTGAGTAACCAGGTC
>JAPZEB010000004.1:7168239-7183315 GCA_029783705.1 Chaetodon striatus | reverse complement strand
TTATTATTTTCCTTTTTTTTTTTTTTTACTCTCAAAAAAAAAAATCTCAGATAAGAGTAACATTAAAGTACCCTAATCCTAACCCACGAAGAGAAGCAGTATCGGCAAGAGAAGCAGTATCGTTAAGGTTTTAACAATACTGCTAACCCTTTAACATCGGCACGATACGCATCCGGTTGTCGTTACAGTTTAACAGCGCCCAGCAGCATCAGGGGGTAATTTGACGGGACAAGGATAAAAGCTAAGGCGGCAAAAGTCCAACGAGGGAAGATAGGACTGGTGGTGGATGGGTCCAACAAACACAGACTTTCACCCAAGAGAGCTGTGTTCACTTCCTGTAAGTTTCTAAAACCAAACCCTGTTCTTTTTTCCTAATGCTAACCACGTGTGTTTGTTGTTAGAGGAAAAAAAAAAACGTCAATTTGCGGTGTTGTATCAACGTAAACATTACATTTCCTGTGAAAACGGAAGTGTATTTTGAAAACAGACAATTCATGTAACAGGCAGAACTTGACACGGCGTCCCAGAACGTTAACAACCAATGTACCCACATACTCAGAACATTCCCCTGGGTCACTATTCTTTGTCAAGCTTCAGGCTTTATACTTGATGACATTACAAACTTGAGTTTTAGCTACAGACTTTGTAAACTAATGGACGTAGCCACCACGACATCACCCACTGGTTTGTGGACCCCTAACCCCTAACCCTAACGCCTAACCCTTTTAAAGCCTCAAGTTTGGCATTTTGGAGCCAAAAGTGACCATATTTTGATGAGAGGGTGGAGCTAATCGTATTGCTAGCTGCTAGCTTGCTTAGCATGGTGCATTTACAGCTATGGTTAACTGTGATAATGCTCACGCTAAGTTTCGCTCGCTAAAAGCTGGTTTAAAACCATTACAACAAAATGGAATTACTGGGAAAGGCTGAACATCCGGCTTGTTTGGGCTCATTTATCCTCAGCGTTAGATATCTTAAATTCACCATGTGCACAGGTGAGCCCGGACTCACCCCAAAGACACCAACAAAAAAAAAGGCCTCCTTTAACATCGGCATGATACACGACCGGTTGCAGTTACAGTTAAACAGCACCCAGCGGCGTCACAGGGAAATTTGACGGGACAAGGATGAAAGTTAAGGCGACGAAAGTCCAACTGGGGTGGGCAAGAGTGGAGATGGATGGGTCCAACAAACACAGACTTTCACCCGAGAGAGCGGTGCTCGCATCCTGTAAGATTCTAACGCCAATCCTGTTCTTTTTTCCTAAACATGTGTATTTGTTGTTGGAGGAAAAAAAAACATCAATTCGCAGTGTTGTTCTGGCGTAGTGCTTTTATTTTGAAAGAGACTATATGTAAATGGTAAATTTCCTGTGAAAACTGAAGTGTGTCTTGAAAGAAGACAATGCATGTAACAGGCTGAAGTTGACACGGTAATCAAATGCTCAACTTAAGACATCGTGTTTTTTAAGTCATGTACGTAGCGAGCTGTGGCTCCTCACTGGTTAAATATTCCCAACTCAGAGTATTGGTGCCAGTTTATCTCTGACAGTCAGCGAGGCGGAGAGAAAAGACATACTCTCTGTGTTTTAGGGAGCACTCATGATATTTTTAAGGTCAGTTGATGGAAGGCCTTGAAAATCAATGTGAGGTGGTTAAATTTCCCCTGGGTGGTGTGGAGGAGTGCTGCTCATCAAGTAAGTAACAACCACAGGGCCCAAATGAACACCGCAGAATTACTTGAAGAAAATGAGAGCTCCTCCGACTGTGCACGCCGCCCGAACGTGAAGCAGTAATGACTACACGGAGGGAAAGCGCAAACCGCACTCCATCTCTGGGCCTGCAGGGCGTCACACTATGAAGGTGAATGAGACGCTGCGTGAGTTAAATGAAGGTCAAGGGACTGAATTCCGATTCTGGCAGCAGCCGAGGCTTTGTTGTGTCAGTGTTTTGGAGAAAACGGAGCTTTACTGACATGTTTCTGCAAGAAAATGGTAATAAGTGCTGATTATCTGAGACCTGCACCAGTTTCATCTTCCTCTGTGGTGTCTCATTTGTCCGTCCTCCTCCTCCTCCTCGTCCACCTGGCTCTGTTTGTCTCTCTTTGATTGACTCTCTCCTTCTCACTCTCCCTCCCTTCCTTCCTGTCCTGTCCAGTCTTTACTGGATAAATGAAAGCCCATCAAGAAGATATCAAGATAAACATAAAAGTAGTCTGAGCTTGACAAGAAAATAAGAGTCATCCATCAAAGGGCTTGGCTACTTACACAACATGTCAGAGAACCCCTTGGGTTCCCAACACACTGCCTGGCTCTCTTAAACTCAGGACACTGGACTGGAACATCACCATCAGCAGACAGGGGACAACAAGCTGAGAGACAGGGAAAAAAAACCCTGAAATGTATTTTGTTAACACTGCTGAGCAGTTTGGGGTCTTGGAGAGCATCGCACCTTTCAGGGAGATGGTAAAGGAGAAAGTCTTCATTCTCCTATCAGACCTCTGGAATCTACATCATCCTTCTTTCTCCAGGTTTCCCCTGACATGTCTGACGTCAGTCTTTTTAAAACCTATCAGCCTAACGCTCCATTTCGCGTGCGCAGGTGAATGAAAATTGGTGGGCCACATCATTTCTTGTCTATTCTTTTGTCACAGATAAGCCAGTGTTTATACAGTTTTGTCCTCCGTGCGGATGAACACCACCGTCCTGATAAAAGCTTCACAAATAAAACCTCGTCCGTGACTTAATCTCAGGTTTAACCTGGTTATTAATCATTCTTTGTTCGGCGCACAGCTACCATGTGCTTCACATGTGGAAAAAGAGACGATTTAATAATTTCCCAGGTATCAGTTCAAGGGCAATGACACCAATCAATTAAGAGGGTAATGATGCCGTATATTCTGCCTGAATACCTGTGAATTCAGTCTGATACCACGAGGTCATTAAAGGGGGACGACTTTGCCCCAAGTCACATTTATTAATCATTGCTCCGAGTCAATACTTCTTTATAGGAGAGTGTTAAGGCCGCCACTGTGGACAAGATGAGCACGCCGCTTCAGTCACCTCCTGATTAAATAAGATATTAGACCGAGCAGGTAAGGTGCAGCACAGTGTGTGTTGCTGCTGCTCTGAGCTGCTGTGTTCTCACTAAACAAAAATAGTTTCATCTGCATGGGGCTGTCACCAGCTCTCAGGAAACAAATCACATCTGGCTGTGAATTAAAAATATCTCCAAATGAATCATTTCAGTGCCGACTGTGTCGGAAAAAAAACACCCAAACTCTCAGAACCGAGTTTGTGTAATGAGCGCGCCTGCTGTGTTCAACCTTATTTGAATATATCACATAATATTAATGACATATAATCACTCATGTCGTTTGAGTGGGAAGAAAATAAACTGCACATTTACTGATATACATACTGTTTAGAGTGCAATAAAGTATAGGAATGATGACAACATTAAAGACTTAGAGATGCGCTAATGCCTCTGTTATGACACACAGTGATGATTTAAGCTGAAAGCTAAAGTCAGCATGCTAACATATTTACAGTGACAGTGCTAATGTGCTCATTTTAAAGGGACAGGTCACCTCAAAATCAAAAATACACATGCATACATATACTTTAATCTTAGAAATTTTTTTGAGATTGGCCACTACCAGCCCTAACCATGATGTCTTTGCCCTTATTGAACTTTAACTGCTTCCGACCTTGACACATCAAATTGACGAGTACTAGCCAATCACAGCAAGCAGTAGGATTCATTTTAACACATCGAAGGGATAGGTCTAACTAGCCGAATAACTGCAATCTGACTTTTCTCACGCGGGTGCAGATAGAGAGTCCCTGGCATTAAATGAAAATTCACAGTCCTAATATTGACATTAGTGACATCCCAACCCAGTGTCACTCCGAAGTCGTCGAAATCCAGCCCTTGGGCAGGAACTTGCATCAGACACTGATGAAAAAGCTGTCTTTAACATTGGCATGATACGCAGCCGGTCGCTGTTGTAGTTTAATGGCACTTGGCAGCATCAGGGGGAGAGGCAGTGGGACACGAACGAAAGCTAAGGTGACAAAAGTCCGAGTAGGGTGGGCAGGAGTGGTGGTGGATGGGTCCAATAAACACAGACGAGAGCAGCGTTCATGTCCCGTAAGATTATAAAGCCAAACCCTGTTTTGTTTTTTTCATAAACCTATCCATGTGCATTAGTTATTGGAGGCAAAGCAACGTCAATCAGTGGTGTTTAATCAACATAGTGCATTTATTTTGAAAGAGACTGTTTGTAACAGGCATAACTTGACGAACTTCAACAACCAACGTACCTAGGATAATTTTTAAGTCGTATCTGGACGTAGAAAGTCCATGACCAAAACGTCAATATGTGATAAGGTCCGAGTGAGAATGTGTTGGACACCCAGTGCTGGCTGTGTAACAGGCCTGAAGGCTGTGTTTGACTGCCCAGTAATGTTCAGCACTGCAGACTCAGTTCTTGGGTCATTGAAAAAGGACTACATCAGGAGCAGGGACTTGTTTGGGGCAGGGACTATGACCCAGGAACAATAAATCAAACCTGATTAATGGGCTCCAAATGCAGATAAATTCAGTACCTGAAGCTCTGAAAAGGTTCCTGTTTTTCTGGAAAACTTCCTGTGGCTGGGAAGGGTCATTAAGTCTTAGTACATACAGTACGTCAGCATTTAGTCTAACGCCTCGAAGGAAACCCCTTGCATGACATTTATTTCCTTGGTATCTGTGATATTGCCTTCTACTTCTCTCTGGGGCAAAGTGTAAGAAGTTGTGCAGAATAAAAGTTTATGAGAAATGCAACAGAAGACCGCTTCTCTAATTGGACTGCTTAAGGTTACAAATCCTGTGACAGACGGGTCAGGATAATGAGCCCAAATAGAAAGACGAGACGAAGCAAGGTTATCCGCATCGTGATTCTCTGGCAGTGGACAAAAGGCTTCTGCCACCGGCAGGAAAGGATCTTGGCAGAGACACACAGTCACCTTGTGACCTGCACTCTGTTCAGCTCTCGACTGTAAAGCGCTCCTCTTGTCTTACCAATTCATACGCACTTAAAGTTATGTTAGGTAACACCTAGATCAGTCACATCTGGCATCATAACACACCCTGAGCCCTGATGATAATGAAATTGCCTCCAGCTGACACGGAGCAGCAATCCTGCTACCAGTCATGTGAAGATAACCCGGCTTGTTTGCCCAGCACATCACACAGAGCTGAGAAAAGAAAAAAGAAGACTTTAAGGACTATACAGAGTTCACCGGCTGAGCACATGCTGGAGTGTAGCTCAGCTCACTTTAACCCCCCCAATCCTCCAACTACAGTGTGATAATCCTAAAACCACAGCGAGGACCTACAGCACCATTCATCACTGCCAGGTTGTAGGCCACAGCCCATTAGTTAGAAAGCATTCGCCCTTCCACACCAATACTCACCACTGAGAGCAGCACAAGCAGAGCGCTGCAGTAGTCGAACTGCTGTGTGTGAGGGTACAAGACCTGCAAACAATGGTACAGGAAGGGGGCAGAGGTAACGTGCTGCTTTCTCTTCCTCCACCCTGCTTTAAAAGGGAAGTTCATAAGCCCTCATCACAACAAAAAACTCCAGCTTCCCTCACACATTGTCGCCACAATCAGGATCACTTAATCACATCCTGCCACGAGAAACAATTGATTATTAAGCGAGCCATGCATTCACGTGTAATTACATATCCAACGTAATCAGTTAAGAGGCAAATAGAATTAAGTAGGGCCAATTAATCAATCCCTCCCTTATTCATCTGTTTGCTACAAAAGAGATTTTAACATGTAAGCTCAATTCAGACAACCAAGCAAATGAGATTTTGCTTCTAGTAAGCTTTTCTATCTATTTTGCTGTCGACATGAAAAAAAAGCCAGCATTGAAAAAATAAAGATGTATGGCTTCTATTAGCTGTTGTGATTTGAGGTAATACATCAAAAAAAAAAAAAAGGAGAAGCGTGGCACTTTAAATAAAGAGGGGGTCAAAGGTGGTATTGTGTAACTACGGCGATCATTAAATGAGGTGGAAGCTGGACTTCTTTTTCTCCTCTGCTGTGTGAGCAGTGATCCAAGTGTCACCCATTAAAGGGTAAAGAGGGGGGGACTCGCATCGCCCTCTTTTTCGCTTCACATCGGTTCAGTTCTTTTCGCCATAATTAATTATCTTCTGTAAATTGGGTGGAAAAAAACGGTGCTTGAGAGTGAAACAGCATGTTGGGATCTTCTTGTCTGTCTGCAGGAGGAATCTCGAGGTCTGTCAACTGTGACTGTGCTGATTAAAACAAACCCGACCAATTACTGCGAGTAAAATGACCCCATGATGAAATGACCAAACTAATTTACTGACACTGTCTCAGGCACATTTAAACTAACACATACATTCAGCTAATCCAAACCTCTTATGGAGCCAGTGGAGAGAAAATGTTTCCACGATAGCAGCTCTGTGTGGGTTGTTCATCCACGCAGCACATACAGTGTAAATGATTACCCATAATGCACTGCTCACCAACTAACAGACTTCAAGTTCAACCATCAGAAGAAAAATAAATCTCAGCATATAACTCGAAGTGAGAGACAGATGTTAATAAATCATTTAAATTATATGAGTGAATTGTTTATTGGCGTGTGTGCATGTGTGTGTCTGTCTATGCATGACCATAAAGCATGTGGCACATGTGTAATAAAATCTAATTACCTGCATTATAATTTCCTCTAAATTACCCATTTTAAAGCTCACAGTGTAAGAGTGGGTTCAGCTTTCAGAATCTACCATTTCAGTAAATTCCTTCAGCGCTACAGTTTCCATTTAAACACCAAATATATGTTCGCACCAATCAACCACCAACTGATACGTCTTTAGTCTTATTATGTCTGAATGGCAGATGCTTTGGAAAAGAAAAATGTGACGAGGCAGTGTGAAAATTCATTCAGACGTGTTCATATTTTCTTTGCATCATACAAGACGACACACTCAATCGCCAGAAAAAATGCTGACATTGTATGTTTCTGCAAACATTAGATATGTTACATTTGCATGTATTGGACATATTGAAACTTTACATCTAAATGCTGTGATTAACATGTGGTTAGCTTTAGGCACAACAACCACTTGGTTATGGTTAGGGAGGGATCAGGTTTTGGCTTAAAATAGATTACAAAAATTAAATTACCTGCTTGAAAAGCGGTGAAAAAAAACAAACACTTTTCATGCCACTATCCCAGCAGGAAACGCAGCAATGTCTTGGAAAACAGACATGCTTTCTATGGCACTATCCCCACTGGAAAACAGTCACAGGTTGCTACAAAACATTCACGTTTGGTGCCTAAAAAGCTGCTGTAAACATGTCAACAAGTTGCTATAAAACGCACACATTGGTGCCTTTTAAAAGCCAATGCAAACACAGCAACATCTGAAAATCCACTGGCCGCAACATAACACCCATATTTAGTGCCTGAAAAAAGCTGCTGAAAGGACAGCAGCAGGTTGCTACAAAACACCCATGTTTGGTGAGTAAAAACCCACTAGAAACACAGCAACAGATTTTTACAAAACACTCATGTTTGGTCGTGAAAACCACTGGAAACACAGCAACAGGTAGCTACAAAACACTCATAGCTGGTGCCTGAAAAGCTGCTGTAAACACAGTGATGGGCCGCTACAAAACTGATGGAAACACAGTGACAGGTTGCTACAAAACACCCACACTGGTACCTTAAAAGCCGATGGAAACTCAGCCACAGGTCACCACAAAACACTCATGACTGGTGCCTTAAAAGCTACCATAAACACAATGACAGGCAACTAAGAAACACGCATGTTTGGTGCTTAAAAAAGCTGCTGGATACACAGCAACAAGTAGCTACAAAACACTCATAGCTGCTGCCTGAAAAGCTGCTGTAAACACAGCGATGGATCGCTACAAAACACCCACATTTGGTGACTAAATAGCTGATGGAAACACAGTGACAGGTTGCTACAAAACACCCACACTGGTACCTTAAAAGCAATGGAAACTCAGCCACAGGTCACTACAAAACACTCACAACTGGTGCCTTAAAATCTACCATGAACACAGTGACAGGTTGCTACAAAACACCTGTGTTTGGTGTCCAAAAAGCAACAGGAGACAGCGATGGGTTGCTACAAAACACCCACGTTTGATGTCTATAAAGCTGGCGGAAAAACAGCAGAGGTTCACTACAAAACAGCTGTTAGAAGTAGAAAAAGCCATCGATAACACAGCAACAGCTATGTTGAGTCTTTTTATATCTGTTTTTTGCTTTATTTAATTACATGCACAAATTAAGAACTAAAGGACTGGTATATGATATGATTTAGTAATGACACTCAGTATTTGTTTGTATTAGTATAACATATTATACCCGTCTATTTTACACTGACAAATAGTATGTGTGTAATGAAACACTGCAGATACAGGGAAGGACTTTTCTTGTTGGCTCTGTGTGGCTTTTATGAACACACTTTACAAACAGTGAACACAGGCAGTTTTCTCCAATTAACAATTCCCCAGATCTTTAAATTCTCAGCCTCCAACCCCTGCTACTGTAATTAAAGACAATTAAGTGGTGTTTGTGCATGTTACTTTAAAACCATTCTGGGTATGGGGCAACCATGTAGGCTAGTAAAAAGATGAAGCTGTGGGCTGTATGGGCCGCATGCTTCTAAAGACCAGACTCTTTACAGTGATAAACACTAATGGTACATTCAAGCGCTCCTCAAATGGAAAAGTCGACCATTTTCAAGTTCATGACCAGGAAGTGGCCATTAAACCACCAACAAAGTGGAAACAGAAGTGGAAAACTGAGAGATTCCATTTGACTCTGCAGTTCCCCTCGGCTCTATAGAGCCTTTTAGCATCTTTCAACTCAATGTTTTAGTTTTAGAGACCTTTATTGTTTCGATTTGGTCCGGCTCCTAACCTTACTGTCCAGCGTAATAGACAAAGTTATCTTGCAATATTGGAGGTGTAATATACGACACTCAGAGCATAAATGTAGTACCAAACTACTGTTATTCATGTCATCACTGGCTAGCTAATTGCTGCTGCTCTGCAGTGTGCACTCTCCAGACTGGACACGTGTGGGACAGCAGTGCACATACAGGACGGAAAGAGCAGTCTGTTAGCTCTGTCAGCACTGTTGCAGTTGTTGTTAGGTGTTAGTGCTGTAAGCAATGCTGATACCACCATCCCAACCCACAGTGGCGGTCAAAAGGTCATGCGGAAGGTCACCCCCTTGCCCCAGGGTTGCCCTGTTAACACTGTTAGCGTTGACAGCACTGTTGCTGTTGTTAGCTCTATACACTCTGATCAGCCACCTCCGTGTTTGCTCTGACACCAAGGTGTTAGCCCATTGTTTCTCAATACCTTTCAGGTATCGAGAAGGTAGAAATGGGGCATTTTATGTCAACCAGCCAAAACAAAAGGAGTCAGGAAGGGGGGAAATGCCATAGTGATGGAGCAACAGCTCAGAGTATGGCAGAGGCTATGACAGGAAATCCTAAGAAGCATCCAAGAAAGGTTTCTGGAGTGGATGCTCCAGATAAAAGAAAATAAAACTGTTGAGAGTTAAGAGGAAGAATTAAAGTCAAAAGACTTGAAGAAAGTGCTCCTGAGGGTGAGGGGAGATGCAGGGCACTCACCTGCATGCAAATATTGTAAGCTTGTTGACAGTGTTAAAGTTATTACTCTCCCTACCAGAGGGGGGAGACAAACGTTCTGTACTCCAGCTTTAAGCAAATATGGTAAATACTGAGTGACTGTATTTGCAGGCATACATGTTGGTACTTGTATTTTAATAAAATGTATTCTTACAGAACATACAAAATGTCCCTTGAAATCAGATTGAATCTCTTAAAGTGATAGTACAACATTCTTCTGGGTTGAGTGCAATGTAATCTAACACAAACAATAATGACAGACAAAGCTCCATTGCTTTAGGCTTGTTTGCAAGTTTTTATGGTGTATGAATTCTTGCTCACAACACTGATGACGATTCCCACCAATTGACGTGCAGGTGTAAAATAGACAAAGCAATAAGATAAAATATATATGTAAATATATATATATATATATATGTACTGACCTTCCGTGCAGCGGGTGACCATGGAAGCTGACTGACTGGGGTATCTGAGACCTGTGGAGGTTGCCTGATTCACCTTGAACAGACTGGGCCTGGTGCACCAGCGGATGGGGATGTGACAGGCGAGATATCCCTGCCTCGTGGCCCTTTGAGGCAGCAGGAGGATAGCCAAGGGCATTCCTCAGGTACCAGTCCCTCAGTCCCTCCAGAGCCAGAGCTTTATGCAAGCTTCGCGTTGAGTCTTCTGGGGTCGGAAGAGAGAACTGTGGGGGTCTGCGGCTGAAGGAGGGGCCAGACAGCTCAGTCTGGTAGGGGTGCAGGTTGGGAATGGAGGATGTGGTGGTGCCAGAGGCAGGAAGGGGAGACTCGTACGCTGACAGCAGGATGGCATCCTGGGGATGTTGCTGCAAAGGTATAAAGGGTCCACAAGATTTGGTTCTGGTGACTTTGACCCTGCGCAGCTCAGCTTGGGACCCTCGGAGCACCATGGGGCTGTAAGGAGGTGCAGCGCTGGGAAGGTGCACCTGGGAATGGGAAAAGCCGTTAGCATGGGGAGGCACCGCCGCAGTGGAGGAGCGGGGAGAGGGCGCGTCCTGCCAGATCCTGCCTGTGGACTGGTACAGGTGGTGCTGCACTTGCATCCTCTGCTGTTTCCCCCAGATATAGTCCATCAATAGCTCATTGTAGCCTCCGCCAGACGCTCTGTCGCCCATGGACAAACGCATTTTGGCCTGGTCCACAGAGCCATCTGCATGTCTCTCAGGGCTGCCCAGGTGAATGTGTCGCAGCTTGCCATCAGTGAGTGTCTCTGAGCTCTTGTAGGGCCCTCCTCTGGGGGGCATCCCGTTTCTGGGCGCAGGATCGTCAGGCAGGCTCGATCTATCCAGCAGGGCCTCTGAGCTGTTACTGCGTCTGGCCCGGGAGCTGTAAGGGCAGCCTCGGCGGTCAGAGGAAGAGCCCTCCTGAGCCAGTGGAATCATATATGGCACATCCAGGCTGCCAGACCACTGCTTCAACCCATTACCACCTGACGCATCCGACCTACGGCAGGGATGAGCACAACAACAGAGTACATTAGGAGAGGACTTAGAGCAACTACGGATGAAGAAAAGTGAGTGAAGGCCATTTTAATCAAAACCATGTAACTAAATTTCACAGAAAATCACTTAGGAAGTGAACACAATTGTTTGCTTAAAAACCAAACGATGAGCTCGAGCCCTTGCTGGTAGCTAAATATGACACTAATCGGTGTTACAACCCTGACTCTCTGTCTGCATTAACAAAGTCATTAAGCCATTTCCAACCACACAGTTATCACAGTGGGAGGGAGCTGTAGCTTTGCTGCATCAGACAGGAGCTGCACTGTGGACAGATTACCTGACGTGAACACTGATTGGAGCAGTTCGAGCCAACAGAGGAGTCGCTGGAACGCTTCTACCTTCAGTGTTAGATGTACTTCTGGGTAGAGAGTGAGTTGGGCTGTGAGAGGCAACACAAGAGGACGTGGTTGTATTGAACATTCATAATGAAAACAATCACGTTTATATGTGCGCCCTTATAGTATAGTACAGTACAGTACAGACAAGAAGACTGCACAGCTTTCACTGTGGGGTCACTTTAAGGGCCCTAACACTCCAAGCTGACAGTCGGCCATCTGTCAGTGTTTGGCTGTCAGTAAGCGTCTGACACCCTAGTTTTTGTGGTGTGTCCAGCACCATTGGCTCTAGTCGGCCCTTGTCCCCCTTTTTTTTTGGCTGATTCAGTACTTTGAATCGATGTCAAAGCTGGTGGAGACTGTTGGTGAATGATATCACTCCAATTAGCAGTTCAACTCTGTGCATGAGAAGAGAAGCGCAAGTGAGGAAAGTAAATAAATGGATACAGTCAAGAGGGCATGAGATCCAAACTTGTTATATTAGGTAAGATTTTTTTTTTTAGCCTTTGAGCTCTTTAGCAAAATTGTTTGTATTGGGTTGTTTTACTCTCTACTCTTGTGTTGTTAATGTGCTAACTAGCATCTTGAATCTGACCTGTCGGTCTTTCAGTTTCCCTTTTTTAATGATAAATATAGACTACCACTGCCTGCTGGTATGAGAAGTAATTTCCTAATTTTCCAAACATGCTGGTTGGCCATTGGTTGTAGTCTTTGCAGTGCGTTCAAGAGCAAATTTTTGGCCAAGACACAGGCAACGTGAGGCAAGCAACATGATCTGGGTTTGGTGTGTCTGGGCCTTTAAGAGGAACTATTGTGCTTTTCCTTATTTTGTGTCATATATTTATGTTACAATGAAGGATGTTCATATCAATAAATATGGCCAAAGTTTAAAATAATGAGGTAAATGTATGTAAAAAATAATCCCTGTGAGCAAAAACCCAGGGCTTCAGACCATTCTGAAACTGTTTCTAACAGCTTTTTCTACTGTTGAGACAGACTGACATCAGCTCATGACAAATTTCTTTATATGGTCATCTGTGCCAAGCATGCTACTGTAAGTGTGTATATTATGTACACTGTTACATGCGGCTACATGCTAATATCAGGCAAACATGTAATCTTTGTTGCTGTTGAAGTAGTGTACAAAAAGAGTGCAAAAGACTGCTCAAATTTCAGATTTCAGACTACTAGTCCCTTTTAAGACATCAATATTAGACTTAGGCCTGTGATGCTGATACAATGAGGCAGACACAACAGTCGACAATTCTTCCTCTGTGTGGTCACTTTGTATTTCTTTAATGTTGTATTTGAAACCTCTAATGCTGTACACGTGCGCCTGCTAAATTTCTAAAGAGTGCATCATGTCGTGGTGTTGTATAGACCCCCACAGTCTAAAGTTGGGTCATTTCTTACTAAATAATCCCCCCTTTAATATGTCAGTCAGTGTACAGGTTAGCTAGCAAATAGATCTATAACAAGTGGAAACCCAAAATACAAGTGTAAACCTGAAAATGAGCTTGAAACAAATTACCTAACAGAGCTTGTGACAGAGTTGCGACGTGTCCTCATCTCATAGTAAATCTCGACTGGCGACAGCTTCCTGCTGATCCTGTGGTCAGGGCTGCCCACAGTGAGCCGGGGTTGGGACAGAGAGCGCTGGTCAGCCGCCACACTTGGAGAAGACTCTGTTGGTGGGAGAAAAACAAACAGATGATCTTTTAACAAAGCCCTCTCACAGATAACAAAGCACACCTTGGTTGAAATGACAGTGCTCCCTGTCCTGGATTATGGTGATTTAAACTGGACATCATCAACCCATCTGGCATTCGCTTTGTCGCTGGTGCCATTCAGCACTCATCACTGTAACCTGTAGTCTCTAGCCAACTGTTGATCACTCTATACCAGCTGACAGATTCACTGGTATCAGTTCATTTATAAAACTATCACTGACCCCTCCATAAATCCGCTCACTGCTCAATATCTCCAACAGTAACCACAATTAATGCACTAGCAAATTACTTAGTATGGTCATTCTTTAAGTATGCACGTGCTTTGGCCGTCACTCATTTCAGTTTGTCGCTCCTAGTGTCTGGGATGAGGACGTTGCAAAAGATGCTGCTACACTCCTTTAGTAGGTCATTTCAAGCAATTGTTTCTGATCGCTCACACTCGTTTTTGGATTTACATTTCCAGAACACTGTACACACTGTTGTTGTTTATACTCTCTATATTGTGATGTTTTAATTTTGTCTAATGATTTATGCACCAGCTGTATCAATATTTGAATGTCTTGTATCGACTTGCCTCCTCTTGCTGCCTCTTGGCCAGGTCGTCTTTGTAAATAAGAATTGGTTTGCAATTGACTGATCTGGTTAAATAAAGGTAAGAAAATATATACACTTCCATTTAAAGCACAACAAGCCAAGTGTGCTATTTTGGGTTTTACAACTGAAATGTGACTGCGTATTCATATTTAGTGTCTTAACACCTGAAGTGCAAATGAGTCTCCCACCCGCTGAGTGTGAGTGATGTATTTTGAATATGAAAAAGGCTCCAAATGCATTGAGCTAATTCTACTGCCTGCCTACCACTGTGTCAGTTAAGCTCATTATGAATATGGATGCAGTATCCACCAGAGATAGTTGCTGACAGACAGTCAGTGTATTCAGTTGACTCACCATTGTCATGGGATGTTGAATCTGACATGGAGCTTGTACTCTCTGACATGACAGTGTCCTCTGAAAAATAACAAATCATTCAGGTCACAGATGATGCAGCATGAAATCTGATATCTTTGCTAGGCATAAATGCAAAGTTAAAAAAGGTCCAGTGTGTAGGATTTAGGGGGATCAATGGTGGAAATGGAATATAATGTAATGAGTATGTTTTTTTTTTGTGTAAAATCACCCGAAAATAAGAATCATTGTGCTTTCGATACCTCAAAAACCTCATCAGCGTCTGGATCAGAGAGAAGGTAAGCACACATTAGCAGGTGCTGGTTGCAGACAGGTTGAACAGCATGGAGAAACACTGATTCATAATGTGAAACTGCTTTATTCAGTGTTTTTAATGGTTCAAATTAACCTGGAGTGTTTGTTTTGGAGAGGAGGAGCGCTCTGCAGATAATGAACACAAAAAGAATTCATCTAGCTCATCACTAGATGCCATGAAATCCCCCTGGATCTTACACGCTGCTCCTTCAAGTTTTTCAAAAGTGTAAAATGTTAATGGAATTTTGTTTTTCTTCATTTATACCACATGTTTTTTTTTTAAGTGAGTGTATGGATGTGGTTTTAGGTGCTTTGTAACTATACCTGTGTGACACCCTCGATGTACTGTCCTCTTGCTATTTGGGACATTTCGGTCTGACTCTGAGTGTCTGTACAGAGCACCAGTGAAGATGGCTTTCATCTGCTTTCTTTGGGCAGCCTCATCCTGCAGCGGGGGACAGCCAGCCGTGTTAGACCACAAGTACACACAGCGGTACAGCTGC
>JAPZEB010000004.1:7138536-7148943 GCA_029783705.1 Chaetodon striatus | reverse complement strand
AGATCTGGTGGAAACTATTCAAGGACAAGGAAAAGAACAGGCGAGAGATGAAAGGAAGTTTCTTTCTGGGTGTGGAAGTGAACGACTGCAATTTAATGTGATGTTCATATAAAAAGTATACCCTCTTCATCATGAATGAACCCTTAAAAAACACAAAGTAAAGGAGCCAAACATGGCTCGAGTCAGTTGATATAAGGGATGCAGCCATGACAGCTGAACAAAACACGAGTTTCCTTTTCCTTTTTCCATCGATCTTTTCCGTTACGACGACGAGGACGTAATCGATCGTGTGCAACAATAATTTAGCTTAACGTGACTGTAAATTCAGTCGCTTTTCTATTCTTTTACACAATCTCTTGCTAAGCTGCACAAAAGGAATGAAATATTTCCCCAATCTGATTTGGGAGAGAAACAAAAAAACAATCATACAAAAGAAAAAGACAGATAGCAGAAGGGATAAGAAAAGAGCCAGCTGGGCTACAGATTAATGCAACCCTCGTATGTACTAGCAGCCAACCTAGGTCCAATAATGTAGGATTTTTTTTTTCAAAATGGCTTGGAAACATCTGGAGTGTGTTTGACTTCCCAGTGGACCTGCACCACTGGAACCATAACGCAGATCCCCATCAACTGGGACAAAATAACTGAAGCACATTTATGTATTTTCAGGAAGGTCTGGCCAAAAGGTCTTTGCTAATCTCATGACATGTAAAACCAACCAGCTCGAAGACACGCTGGGATGGCAAAACCACGGACAGGTATAGTGAATTAAAAAATAACATTAGTAACATCACTGCCATTGAATCCATACATTTCAATGCAAGTCCATTTGAGAAGATTGGAGAGCGGACGCCCAGAACTGTGTCACACCAATTATTATGAGATGGTTTTTGTTTTAGTTTATTTTCCCAAGAATGAACTGTAATCTTTTCCTGACCACTACACATCAAAAACACACCAGAAAACAAGTTAACCCAATACGATACACACAATCCAAGGTTCACAGTCCGAAAATGTGCTGTTTGAAAAGAGCCTCAGGTCCTCTGTGTCCACTGGTTAAAGTGTCCGACTCGGTGAACTCGGTCAGGTTCACCTTTCAATTCGTGTGGTGGACACTGGAAAAAGAAATGTTTTAAAAAAGAAAAGAAAAAAAGACATGATCAGGGTGATGGAGCTTCACCGTGTCAGCCGCCGTCTCATTTGTTAACAGTTTTTCTCAGTTGCTCTGGTATGGAGAATAAACAGGCTGGAGCAGCTTGCTGTCCATGTCTATTCCTCTTCTTCAATCCATCTAATCCTTTCTTCACTGGTCAGGTCCTCACACCATGTAGGAGTTCTGGTTCTTCAGCTTGTCCAGCTCTTTGCTCTGCTGCCTCAGAAATAGGATTCTGTAGTTGAGGAGAACATGAGTACGTGAATGTGTGATGTCAATATCCTTATCAGCTCATGTGGATGTGAAATGTATCGCGTGCCTCACCTCTGTTCCCTCAGTGTGGCCTGGATTTCACACACTCTGACCAGGGAGCGCAGGTTTTTCATCTCTGTGCAGATCTCAGACATGTACAAGCTGCCCATGTTGTGGATGTCTTCATGCAATCGAGCCGCCTGTCGGAGAGGGACGAGTGTTTATTGTCAAGTCATGACTACTGATTTTCACAAACAGTCAGCATTCATCGATACGACAAGGATCAACATCAGCTCACTGGGGCGACCTCTAGCTGGTAGAGTGTGCGCCCCAGGCAGGCTGAGTCCTTTGCCGCTGGCCCGGGTCCATTTCCGACCCACAGCCCTTTGCTGCGTGTCATCCTACCTCTCTCTCACCTCTCCTTTCACTCTACAGCTGTCCAAAAAATAACATTAAAAAAAATGTCATCTTACTCAGATTTTGTGACTGACTTCAAGGGATTTTTTTTGGTTTTTATTCAAGTCCAAACATTCAAATTCTGGCCAGAGTTTGTATGCTCTAGTGTCAAAATGCTGTTTAAGCAAGCCCTTCTAAAAGCATTTTCACATGTGATCTGACGGAGGTTTCTGCATGATGCTGCTGCTACACATTAGGGCTAGGTATCATTTAAAAAAGTACAATACCAGTACAAATACCAGTACCCTGAGAGTGAAACCAACAGAGTACTTCATTTGACACCCATAATGTGAATGGAGTGGCGTGTAGTATAACCATGCACTGGAACATTTTGGTGGCATTCCGGCACGCTGATCTGCAAACTCTGTTAAATACACCGCCCTCAATTTTACCACATCATGACTTTTATGGGTTGTAGCTACTGCTGCAGTAGTGAGCTTTGCACCACTGACAATTGTGAGAGTCTGCCCAGCAGCACATACAGTGACTGGGCTAACTGTTAGCATCACACGGCTAACATTACCTAATGGTCATTAATGCATTTAACACCAGAGACGAGCCGTTTCAAGTGTCAGTATGAGTTTGTTGAGATGTTTAATGTCTCAGTGTTGGATGTTAGCTGCTGTGTTAGCTAACGCTGAAAAGGCAGACGTCGAAGTGACAGTTAGCCTTCAGGAAAACAGAGTTGGGATGGTCTGAGATCAGACCAGTGCCACACTTGGTACTGGGTTATACCTTTGAAAGTATCAAGTACCCATACCCAGCCCTACAACAGACAAACCCCCTAGCCTGAGTAATGTGCCTCTTCATGACTGAGCCAGATCTTTGAGAATTTATTTTTTTTAATGTTTATTTGTATAGACTGAAGTATGTACCATAAACACAGTATACATAGCCTCAGCTAACTTGCAGTGCACGTCCCTAGATGGGTCTTTAAAATAGAGACAGTACAAAACACAAACTCAACAATAAATACATAGATTAAAAACACAAAACTCAAGTGTGTATTACTGATCTTCCACATTACCCCTAACTGGCACAGAAGCTAAGCAGCGTGCTGCTTTGGACACCTGACCACTTACTTGGCCTTTCCAAAGCTTTCAACCACAAACTAATGGCCTTCCTCTGCAGACATAGCTGTGCAATTGTCAGTGGAGATGATTTAGCTCCAATGGTTTATTGCAACAGCTGAGAAAAATCACAAGATGAGTATAAGGGCTTTGGAAACACCAAGTGGATCTTGTGTTTCCAGTGTTTGTTCCAGAAGCCTCATGAAGCTGTGCTGTTTCTGTAGCTCTGTAATGGTGCTACAACTATAAGGTAACTGAGCACTTTGTTGTTCTGTAACATTAAAGTCTGTGTGGCGGACAGTACCTGTTTCTCAGTGTTCTCTGAAGGCCATCCTTGGATATGTCTGATGAGGCTCTCGTCAAAATGAGTCGCCAGGGTGGGCGTGAAGGAGCCGGGGGTGTCGGCCTGGGTTTGGCTTGTGCTGCCAGAGGGGATGTGGGGCAACGCAGCACCGGATATGTTTGATCCCGTGCACAGAATCTCCTGGCTGGTGGAGCGAGACAACTGATTACCGGAGTTCAGACGGTGCAAATAAAAGCCAGCTGTTGGAACACTGATGCTTGGGCATATCTGTCACAGATGCTGCGGATTATTCGGTCTGTGACAGTTACTTCTACCCATTTAGTATCATCTCGGAATAACCAAAACACTGCTCATCATATTTTGATTAAATTTGTGTGACCTCACCAGTGAATTAGGCACTTAACTGCCATGATAAGTCAAAGTGAGGCAAAAACACAACATACGTGTGGTTGACAATGATTACAAGTGTAATGGTTTGTTTCTATATTGGATTCTCTCCTTATTGTTCACATCTTTCTAAATAACAACACTCTAAATAACAGACATTTAAACAGCCTTCTTTGGGAGCTACTTTCTACCAATCAAATGATTTCTATGAAAGCTGTTTGGGACACGTTTCCATTGAATGTTCATAAAAAGTGTTTTAGTATTTAACATGTCCTTTTAGTTCTGTGTTCTGGTTTTTATTTGTCTGTTTTACCTCCATGCATCACAAACAAAATGGTGTCTTAAAGCGACCTCTACCTTCTCTGCTGGAGAGTTCTGGGGTCCTCGGGACGCTTCTCTGCCGTCTGAGACAGGGAGACTGATCCTGGTTTACCTGAAGACATGCTGCCCTGAAGAGGGAAGAACAGACGACAGGAGAGAAAGAAACAGGAATTAAAACAAAAAGGGACATGCGATGGAGAGGCAGGAGAAAAACGTGTAACGAACGAGGGCAGCCATAAAGTGGAGAGGAGAAAGAGAGAAAAGGGGTAAATCGTACTGCCTCATTCTTAAAGCTGGACTTCTCTGTTAGTTTAAGTTCTGCGACTCACCCTTGTCTGTGAGGAGGTGATGCTGCCAGGGTGCACACCCAGAAGGGATTTCTGGTTGCTCTGAGGCGTGCCGTTCCGCGGTGAGACGTACGGCCGCGGTGACGATGCATCGGACGTCAGTGAGACTGGGGACTGACTGGAGTGCTGGGCTGAAGGAGGAAAAGACATTTATCACCCTGTTTTCCTTTTGATTCAGTCATCCTACACAGACACAGAAAGTTAGCCCTTTGCAGTGAAAACCCGAAGCCTGCAGTAATTTCATTGTTTAGAGTGAAGAACAGCATATATGAATGATCTGTTGAGCAACAAGGCAGCAAAGAATTAGACAACAAGCAAATTAAAACGCCAGTCATGGAACAGGGCTTTCAGTTCTGACACAAGAAAACTTGTGTCAACTTCTTCTGGCACACACGCTGTGATTGCTTTAATAAACATCCTCTGTTTCAGCAGAGGAGGCTCATTAGAATACATGAGAGGACATCCTTTGTTTTTTCCAAATAGCAATCTGCTCTTAAAGCTGGGGTAGGCACTTTTACTTTGGTGGAATCAGGCTAAACTCCAACAATAACCTCTTAGCATATTGTGATTCAAGTGGTCTGAGAGAAAACCAGAGGTCTGCACCTCCTCTTGGGTCTGTTTTCATGCTTTAGAAAATGTAGCCTGTGACGCAAGAGAAAGGGCGTTCCTATTGGCTGTTCTACAAATGCTGATGCACGTTCATGTCCCTTTGGTAAAAGCCTGATTCAATGGGAGACAAAGTTGCTATTCCAGAATTGGCAACAACTGTCTACACTGCAAGGCAACCCGAAACGAAGGCAGAAAAGAGAATCTAAAAGAGAGTCTGGCACTGAACTAAATAAAATGTGTCAATATCAGCAAAGCACTTTAAAGATGGAGAGAAAAATGTGCTAATGGTTTTGCCTTCTGCTAACCAGAGCTAAAGGCTCAGGCTGCAGTTTCAAGTTTGTTTATGTAGCTAACGTTAGCTGGAGCCTCGACAGTTTGTCCTCCCCTCACTGCCCGCTGCTACAGACCACCTCACTGGGAGGAGAGAGGACAGAAACTCGGGAGACAGACTTCCAGTCAGTGGCCGCGGCAACACGGATCTCGTCACCAGTGCAAACCCTAGTTCCGGGGGACCTTACAGCCCAGACTCCGTGCTGGATAAGCAAACTTTCTTTTGCTGCTGCTGGCCACCAGCCGCTGTGACATCTGAATTTGAGCTGCTACAGCTGCCGGCCAGAGGTCCATCACTGGAAAATGCTGCCCACCTTCTCCCTGGCGAAGGAGTCCACAACAGCGGGGAGCAACGCAGAAGGATGGCAGTATGTGACAGCTAGCTAATTCTTGTCTTATTTGTCTTGTCTCTACAATGATATGCGTTAAAACAAATCAATGTATGGGAAATAACTGGTTACTGTTTAAAGCGTGTGCATATGCCCATGCTCGTCTGGTGGGAGAGGCTAACAAAAGAGAGGGGAGAGCTGCAGGAGAGCCTATTTTCAAATTCTGGAGTTTTATTTTGCCCATTCCAGAAAACTGCCTATCCCAGATTTAAGCTACGCACACAGCTAACTAGCATAAATTGAAGACTGTCATTGACTGAAGGTCAACAAGTTGTGTCTGACACTGCATTTATAGAAACTGATTTGTGGGGACAGAGAGAGGACAGGATCCTTTGAAAAAAAAAAAAAAAAAAAGGGGAAATTAGTTTGTGTAGCAGATGGTGAGAAACAGCGAGGAGGCCGTACCTTGGTTGGAGTGCTGAGCAGCTGAGAGCAGAGCAGTGACGTTGAAAGCAGGTCCAGCAGTGAGGAGCTTATGAAGCACAGACCGCAAGGAAGCTTGGGTGACAGCAGCTGCCAAGACTGGAGGGAGGAAAGAGGAAATGTACACACACACACGTACACACAGGTGAGTGAGCAAGGACACACAACAGGTGAGTGCACAAACACGCATGGTTAAGTCAGAAAACACAGTTGAGAGAAGAAACAAATCAGTGAAAAGATTAATCCAGATCATTTCACCAGCAAACAACGATTAAACAACAGGTACACATGTTCGTCACACTCACACAGAACAGCAAGAAATTCATCTTAAATGACAAGTGGACGCCCGGGTTAGTGACACCAGTCACCCAGTAATAACAGGATCAAAACACACACATCAGGGATGGAAGGATATTGACATTTTTTGACACACTGCACACAGACTACTTTATTGACCCAAATATAAGACGGACTGTGTTTTTTTCCATCACTGGTTTTTAGGAAAAAGACTTTCTGAAGATACGACACACTTCTACACAAGTCGTGTTAAAAAAAGCTTCTCTGAAATAACTCTTAATCCATCAGAGCCCTCATCCGTGAAGCTTTTTCTCTCAGAATATCAGTCACACACTCCGTCTCCTGTCAGACTTTTAGAAGCCATCAAAAATTATTTTCTCCGGCAGTTAGCATTTATCTTTTTGGGCTCCTCATCATCTGTGACAGCGGTAATTCTTGGCTGCTTGACAGATGATTCAATCCACAGTCCGTTTCTGCCCAAAAGACGTCAGAAAATACTCTGCACTTTTTTTTTTTAGCCTGTCACCAATTCATTTCCTCCGAGGCAGCAAAACACATTACACAAGCCTTTGAGACTCCTGTAACTTTAGTTGGGCTAACGAAATGCTAAAAGACTAACTGTAAAACTGACTTGAGAATGCCCATTAGCTTAGCAACACTAAGGCTACAAACAACCCATATCACAACACTCTTTGAAGGAACCAGTGGTACACTGCAGCTCATTCCATTTAAAAACAACATCAGATGTAGTGAACATTAATGACATAATATGCACTGCACTTTTTCAAACAGAATTTCCTAACGTCTTTCAACTGGCCAATGTGGCTCTTGGGGGACACGTTGTGGTCCCACTGTGAAGCAGACCCACTAAGCAGATTTGTTAACGCGCTGTGTTAATAATCTAAAGCCCAGTTCAGACCAAAGATTCACGACGAGACAAGTTGAAACATGCAACTATTGCAATGTGCCGTTCTGCAACGCTGTAAAAACCTGCCGGTTCACACCTATGCAACTAGATGAGACGGTGTATCATCTCTATGCAACAACTCTGTACTTCTGTTCTGATTTGCAGCTTTTCAGAGTTATTTTGTGGCTGAATATAATTTGTAGCTTCTTAAAATGTGAATGAGGATAGTGATAGTAAGATACTGGCTACAGCTGCATTTGTAGCAGTGATGAAACAGAGAAAAACAGAAACAAAACGAGCATCAGATGGACTGTATTCATAATAAATACACCATAATAACATAAATTATTAGTTATAAGTAACCAATTAGTTAGTCAATGAGAATTTGGGGGGGGCGGGGGCATAAGCACATACAGCGAGCAGCAGCAGCTACCCACCATCCCACCCCAGCATACCTGGGGATGGAAACAGAGGGCTCGGTGGGGACTGAGCACCTGCTGCAGCAAGTGAACACACCGTCTGCGGTCATTTTGACTTGACATGCAGATTTCACTGCAAGCTGATTGGCTGTTAAAACAGGTGACATGCCTTACGTTCTAAAACCAGCTGCCGGCGTTCTGACCAGCTGACCAGCGAATCTTTAGTCTGAACTGGGCTTAAGAGTGGAGAGAGGTTCAAAGACAGCTCTGGACTCAGTGTCTGCAAAAGGAAGGAAATCTGGCGTTGACCCATGGCTTGCGTCAGTCGTAAAGACGTGGGCCTTTACAGTGTAAAGAGCTGGGAAAACCTGGCAGCCTGGTCCTCGTGACCAAATTTGTGGGAAGCATTTTGTGACAAGTAAGCTTTACGTCACATTTCGATAACCACAAAAACAATTTCTTAAGGCTGTTGGCATTGCATTAGTTAGGCTAATGTTAGGCTATCTACTGTCACGCATTGAGACTGTAAAGCCAATGCTCTGTTCTTAAATTAACGCTAACGTGAGACATTAAGTAGAAACCAAAACTACGTTCTTTTATGATAATAACAACTGAATATGGTACAGAGAATTATGTTGTATGCAATTTGTCTCTATGTGCTGAGCTGAGAGCTGGTATCTTACCTTTGACTGTTGAGACCGGACGGTACATTTATTTATTAAGAAGAGAAAAAAAGTGGATCTGTGTTGTGTTAGCACTATAGACAATGAGGTCCATTAGTGTTCTACTGTCCTTTTTAGTGAGAACTACATGACGCTTTGTTTAGTAAGGTAAAACTAAATATCTATTTTATAAGCATGAAAGTTGATGACTGAGATTCCTGTCGCTGAGTTGCTGTTAAACTGTACAGCAGGTCAGTCCGTGAGTTAGTTTAGTTGATGCTAGTGATGCTAACAGGCTGAAGACTGTGTTTAAGAATCTTCTGCAGTATGTTCAGACATTTTTTATAGTTACAGCAGCACAACCATCTCTCTACGTTTGGGGAAAATCACTTAACTAGGGCCCAAAACATCGGTTTAAATCGAGACACTGCACATGCAACAGAAATTGAAAAGTGTGCCGATTTCACATATTTCAGCAAATCAAATCAATTGCCACTTGTCGACCCAGATGCGATTGCTGTTGTTAGCGTGACATTAGGGTGATTCGGCCTGTACCGGATACGCTATGGAAAAGTGACGTTTCTGTGATCGTTTGTGTCCTCACCCTCGTTGAGTTTAGCCATGTCCATGCTGCCGTTGTTCATCTGCAGAGTGGCCTGCAACGCTGGGAGGAGCTGATGCAGGAGGGCTGGGTCCTGCAGCAGTGCTGGTGACGGAGACTGGACAGACTGAGGCACCACCTGCCCCGAAGAGGAGGAAGAGGAGGAGGACATGGTGCAGGGGGTGGAGCCTAACGCGCCAGGAGCAGAGTTCAGGCTCTGAGAAGTAGAGGAAGAGGAGGAATGGCCGGAATTGGATGCTGTGGACTGGTCCCCTGATGTGGTCTCTGTGTGGACGAGCAGAGCAGAAAAACAAAGCGTTACTGAGCACAATTTCTGTCAATGAAAATTTGTGCACCACAGAGTGATCAACTAAAGCAAGCCAAAATGACAAAGGACAACTGTGAATAGACTTGAAACACACTGCTTAGGTTTTATGATTCTGCTACACTTACTTGTTGAGGCTTTGTCCTGCAAGGCCTCTTGTCTGTAGTCCATGTCCCTGGGGAAACTGTTCGCCGCCATCTTGACTGAGTCTTTCTGTCGTTGTTCCCTGAAGCAGTATAAGCAGAGAGCAAAGATGACAGAGTGTAAGATGCAGGCTGCAGTTAGACTCTGTACCCTAAGCTAATGATATTCTGTTAATACTGGTGCACTGCGTGATCTTATGACGTACGACTCTGCATGAGAATGAGGATCTCGATTACTGTTTCAGGTTAAATATTGAATTGTGTCTCAGTGTGCATATACTGTAATACTGTTTTAAGTGGCTTGCCTCTCCAACAGGTCCTTGGGCTTCTCCCACTGGGAGACTTCAGTTCTACAGTTGTAGTAGTACTTCTTCCCAGAGGAGCTGATGTGTTCTGTCCAGTCATCTGCTGGGTCCTGGTGCTGAGACAGAGACAAGACGTGAGATGTTATAGACATTGAGGGAAATTAGGACAAGTCGAAAAAGATGTAAGCTGACAGCAGACTTAAAATTTTCTGTGATTGAGTAAACTGTTCAACCAGTTTTCATGTCTTAAAAGGGACAGTTCAACACCAAATAAAAAAATAAAAAATAAAAAAGTATTTTTTCCTCTTACCTATAGTGATAGTTTTCAATCTAGATTGTTTTTGTGTGAGTCGTCAAGTGCTGGAGAAATCAGCCTTCTCTCCAATAGACCTTTTCCGCAGCAGTTATTTTGACATGTTGCAGTCGGAAAAGCACAGGTGTGTTAATGAGCTGCATTCCATTTAGGGGAGGTCTTAGTATATTGTGCATGCTGGCTAAGTGGAAAAGCTTACTTGGACACTTAATGGAACTGTGCCATTGTTAATTTTATGCATTTCACCTGTGCTTTTCCAACTATGACAAGTCAAAAATGTCCGCTGGGAAAAAGTTCTATATAATTAAAATAGATTGGTTACTCAAGATAATCCTCAGACCTTGTTGTGAGCAGTTTCATGTAGGAACTATTTTCTCTCTACCAAGCCTCACCC
>JAPZEB010000004.1:7121028-7138436 GCA_029783705.1 Chaetodon striatus | reverse complement strand
CTGACAGATAACGAACACAATGTATGGATTAGAGCTGAAACAATTAGTCAATTAATCAATTAGTCCATTGACAAAATATCAACTGGCAACTATTTTAAATCATATTTTAAATCAAAAAAGCCAAACATCTGCTGGTTTAATGCTTCTTAAATGTGAGAATGTGGTGCTTTTATTGTCATACATAACAACAAACTGAAAAGCTTTAAGCCCAGTTCAGACCAAAGATTCGCAACGAGACAAAACCCTTTTAAAACGTTGCAGAGAAAAGTTGCTGCAGTGTGAACTGGCCAGTAAGAGCTCGACTCAAGTCGGCTGACAGTGTCACCTGCAACTCAGCTGGTCAAATCGCCGGCGGCTGGTTTTAGGACGTAAAGCACGTCACCTGTTTCAACAGCCAATCAGCATGTAGTGAAGTCCGCTGGTGAAATCAAAATGGCCGCAGATGGTGTGTCTGCTTGCAGCGGCAGATGCTCCGTCCCTGCTGAGCCTTCCATTTACGTCCGCGCAAAGTGCCGGTGTCGGACGGTGGGTTGCTGCTGCTGCTGCTCAGGTTTAAGGACGCTGCAGAACGGAGCATTGCAAGTAGTTGCCTGTTTCAACTTTTCTAGTCACGAATCTTTGGTCTAAACTGGGCTTTAGATTTTTGGACTGTTGGTCGTATTAAAAGTCAGCTTGGGCCCTGGGAAACTACACAGCCCATGTTTCACTATTTTCTGATATTTAGGAGGATTTAGTGGCGTATAACGGTGAAGATAGCACACTGCAACCAGCTGAAACTTCTCCTGGTTAGAATTCCTTCAGTGTTAAATTCAGACGGTTTTTACCGGGAGCCAAATTATGTGCAGAGATCTCTCGGTCCAGAGGATGTAAACCAGGAAAAACAATGAATGAGCAGTTTCATGTTACAAATCAGTGTTTTTCTGATGCTGCTTGTCTCAGATGGGCTTCTAACTACAGTGTCTTAGGCGGAAACATAAAAATACAAATGGCCCTGTGTAGAGCCAATGGTTGCGTTTGTCCGTTCTGAACATGGCTGTAAACATGGCAATCTCCATAAAAGAGGATGCACTTCCCAGGAAGATATAAACAGCTCATTCTAAGGTAACGAAAACACAACGATTCTTATTTTCAAGTGATTATACACTACAGAAAATATACTTAATTATACAATATTATATTTCTGCCAATATATGCCCCTAAATCCTACACACTGGACCTTTGAGAAAATAATGGGCCCTAGTATTTATAGCTTTTAATTGTCTTCAGGTTATCCTATATCGTCAACGCTGCTGTCACTCACTGCTCATGTCTGTCACAGTTCATTAATGTTATGTGTGATCTGCTACCCTGACTCTTTAGGATGACAGAGAGGTGGTGAGTCGATAAACACAAACAGAGCAGTTTCTGACAACTGCAGGTCCACAAAAGGTGGACAGATCTTTTTACAGCAGCTGACCGCGAATAAAACCGCTCTGAGCTTGTGAACCTCGAAGTAGAGCAGAGAAGGGAAAGCAGGCATAATTATCCGTAGGCCTACATTAGCAAAACATAATCTTTAATAACTTAATCTTGCTAAACCTCAACTATAAAGCACCTGGGTCTCTTAGTGTCTTCCTGTGCCCCTTTGTGGATTTCTTTTCCGCTCTCATCTCTCATGATGGAGGCATAAAGGTGAACATATGAGGAAAACCTGCCCTCTGGCATTGCACATTAGTCACTTGCTTGTAGAAACCATGCTGTGTATGCACGACAAACCAGTGTCAAACCAGACAATGTTAAATATTGAGTATCCGGCCTTAATGCCCAGTACAACAACAATGAGATAATTTAATATTTTAACCAGGAAATCTAAATTCTAAATCAGATCATCTGCTCTATAGAGAGAGCCTGTTACACGAATGTAAAGTTTCAATCATGCGTTGTTGTTGGGACAAAACTGTCTGTGCTAAGAGACAGAGAGATGCCTCACCATAATGTCCCGCATGCCACGCTCCAAAGTAGCGTGACAGCAATTTCTAGAGGAAATGCTGAGGGTATATCATCAGATAACACTGGACAACGTCTTACCCTGTCTGCAGGCTTGCTCTGAGTCGCATGCGAGTCGGAGCCATGGTGGGAGCTGTTGTTGTGAGAGTTCTCCTGAGGAGAGCCGCTGGTCCCTGTAACAAAGCCATTTATCAAGTACCAGAAAATACACAGTGTTCTGCAGAGGACTGACAGCAGCAACTGCCAAATGAGAAATATTTTGTGTGAGATTGTTTCACATTTGTATTTTTTACATGTAAGCTTTGATTTGTGATCTGACAAAATCACCTAAAGCTTTACTTTGTTCTCAACCACAGATTAATGTTTCGTTTTCCATCAAACTCGGCACCCACGTCTGCTTGAAGTGATAAGGATTGGGGTGCATATAAAACTTACAGTCCACATGGTATGCCAGAGATTAACACAAAAAAAATGTTCAAATGAACCACTGAAATTCATCACAGGACTCTGTATTCCTTGGTCAGTCTTTAAAATTGACCACAGAAAGCTGAGAGTGAGAGAGATGAGTTTGCCTGCAGACATAAGGATCAGATGTCTTCTAATTGTCTGAGGTTACTGCAGGACTAAGACGCTGCCTTTTCCTGAAAACAACCCTTTAAGATAAATCTTGCATGCATGTGTCAGACCACCACATAAAGGCTTACCATTTTTTCCTCTAACTGCATGAGAGGTTTTTGCCTTGCCATGTCCTCCGGCGTCTCCATGTCTGCTGACAGGACTTTCGTCTGAGCGTCGCAGCATCTTGTAAGGGGGTGTGGGGTCTGACGAGCCATCGCGCACCTTGTCATAGCGGTGAAGGCTGCTGGACTGGCTCTTTGGCTGAGATTTATGGGTCTAGATTGGATAAAGCACGGCAGAAGGATTTGTTGGGCTGGGTAGATTTATCACCTTTTTTCTTACTCTGGTTAAATAAATAATATATATGTGTGTGTGTGTGTGTGTGTGTGTGTGTGTGACTGTAATACAGTTTTAAATATGAGTGTACAACCAAGTTTCTCTGCCGTTCAGCATTTCTTGAATGTAGCCTACATGAAGTCATGTAGAAATGGGTGGCATTACTGTGTGGCAATGTTCAAGGAGTACCACTCTGGTGTAAAGATTTGTCGTACCTATACAAGCTGGATGCTACATCAACACAACATGAATTTGAAGGGAAACTTTGCTTTTGCCAAACTGGTCCAGTACTGAGACAGATCGCTGCAGGCACAGCTGCGAAACAGACTGCGACGTAATCCCTGAGGGCAATCTTCAAGTTAGACCACTGAAGTGTTTGTTTTTGCCACTGACAGGCTCAGATTGTTACTTTAAGTGTCCGACAAAATTATGGAAAGGATCCCTACAGAGAAAAGAAACGTTCTTCCTTTCCTTTCGCTTGATCCAGTCTGTTTGTTATTGTGTCTAACAAAGTCTTCATAGAGGAGAAGCCTCAGTCTGAAAACTCACAAGAGGTGACTTGTTGCAGGAAAAACACCAGTAGAAACATTAGAGTTACAGAGAGGAGTGTCGGGAAGCGTGTGTTGTGTTGGAGTACAGAGAGCGTAACTGAGTTTGAAGATTTTCAGTGTCATGGCTGAATATTTAGCTAATTTGGACAATGAGGAAAGGTCTGCGAGAACGTTGAGCAAGACTCATCCTTAAGTGAGACTGGGTTAGATGCAATAACAAACTAACCAGACCTGGGCGAGGTAAAACGAAAACATTTCCTTTCTCTGCAGAGTCTTTTTCATATTGTTGTCAGACAGTTATACTAACAATCTGAGCATGTCAGAGGCAAAAACAAACACCTTAAGCAGACGTAAACTGCCCGTAGGGATTACTTTGTAGCCTGTTTTGCTACTGCATCTGCAGCACTGTCTCTCAATACTGAGACAATTTCAAAGATTAATGTCTCCACTACTCACAACATGGGAAGAGCGTGTCCCGGTTAAAAAATATCCAAGTTTCCCTTTAAAGGTCCAGTGTGTAGGATTTAGAGGGATATACTGGCAATAAGTATGTTTTCTTAGCAAATTATCACTTGACAATGAGAATCGTTGTGTTTTTGTTACCTTAAAATTATTAGTTTATATCTACATATAGAGCAGGTCCTCCTCTACGGAGATCACCATGTTGCACCACCATGTTATGGTACAGTAGCCCAGAACAGACAAACCAAACACTGGCTCTAGATAGGGCCATCTTGTTTTCGCTTTAACCACAGCAGATGGAAAAACCAGTATTGGAAAAACAGTTTTTTATTTTAAACATGAAACTGCTTTATTCCATGTTTTTACTGGTTTACATCACCAGGTCCATGTGTTTTAGGGACTCAAGATTTTGAATTTTTTCGCTGATATCCAATATGTAACAACTCATTCGACTGATAACTGATACCGACAGACATATCCACCTTTTTCCCCACCTATTCATCATGATCATCAAGTCTCTCCTGTAGTGGAATTAACGTCATATTATGCATGGATGCTCTTGTCGTGATGGCCTTCCAGCAGATGTAGACATGAAATACAATACTTTTCAGGGAATGTAATATTTATTCATTGTGGAAGATAAGTAAAAGCATGTTGGCCGTTTCTGATTTTATTTTAAAGCCGATATTGGCTGGTGCTGATGACGTGTGGATATTATCGGACATCCTTTGTTTGTTTTGAAGAGGGAGAGACCTCTATGGATAATTCGGCTTGCTGTAAAAAAAAACAACCTCCTGAATGTCTGGATCAGAGGTAAGATTGGCTCACATTTGCAGGTTCTGGGGATGCTACATGCCAAACAGCATCGGAGAAACACTAAATTCTAACATTAAACTTCTTTATCAAGTTTTTTTCCAGGTGTTTTAATGAGGAATAGATGCCTGTGGATGATTCAGCTCCCAGTATAAACCTACTGCACGATGAACACTGAGGGAATCCTAACTAGATGTTTCAACTAGTTGCTATCTGCAGTCCTAACTGCTGGATGCCACTACATCCCTCTAAATATTACACACTTAACTTCAGAGCAAACTTTGCCAAGCTTCAAAAGAACATTACACATAGTGCTCCAGCAGTACATCCTACGACAGGTGGTGTGATAGCCATGTAGATTAATATAAATGCACTCTTCTGTACTTAATTTTCTTAAACTGTGTTATTAGATGACAATGTAATTGGGGTTTAAATGTGGCTAGGTAAGTGACACATGACTCACTCCATAGACTTTAAAAATGTATGCTAAGTTTGAGCAGGGTTGCTGCATCTTTATTATAACTGTGTGAATATTTCAGAGTATCATTTTATTAGCAAAAACTACTGTGTGATTAGCTGAGATGGTGTAAAGTACTGACAGATGCCTCTCATACCTGATAGGATTGTGAATCCCTTCTGTCGTTGCACCTGTGGAAACACACAGAACAAACAGTTTTGTTAGACACTTTGCATTTTAACTGTTACGGTAGTTTTCTTAGCTTAGCAACACACTTTGTGGAACATATTTAACGTTAGCTGCGGTTAATTAGCAGCCATTAGCCAAGTTAGCTTGATTTGCCACATTAGCAACAGCTGTTTGCTCACTGTGTCACCTGTAGAGAATAACCCACCGTGTTTAAAACATTAAATGTGGCCTACACACGCACGGTTTTAATCACCGCTTTAATTAGCTAGCGTTACGTTTGTCGAAAAGCTAAAGGAAACATCCGGAACCCACAGCTAGCTGAAGGTTAGCTTGTAGCCCAGCTAGCTAACGGCTGCAGGCTAACATGGATAACCTACCTACAAGTTTAAAAAGCAGGCGAACCCTGTGGTTAACTTTTAAAATGTTGTGGTTTGTGCTTGATTTACCCATCGCTGACTCTTGTTGGTTTCCTTGCATACATCACCATCAAGGCCGTGGTGATGTGTGTATGTGTGTGAGGGGGAACCGTGGCCTCCTGTCTGTCTGCTCTCACAGTTCTCTTTTCTTCAGCTTCCTGATATCTGCACTCGGTGTGTCCTGACACACAGATACCTACAGGCCCTGCACCGAGCACCAGCACTGCATAGCGGGTGGTCTTTATTGCAAACCACCCTCAGTGCATCATCTGGCATGTAGTTACGGAGGAAGCTTGGCTCGGCCGATGTAGCTCAGCGAAAAGCAGCAGAGTCAGGAGGAAACGGAGAAGACGGACTGCTCGGTAATGTTTAGCTAGAAAAAAGAAGTTCCGGTTTTGACTTTCAAATTAAAAGAAATATCGAATATGTTTGAATCTTACTGTTTATATACTTTATTTTTTGCAAGCCCATTTTCATACACACAGCTTATTTGCTCTTTAGTTTACAACTCATTACAAAGAAAATGTTTGGTCAGTGTTAAAGGGGAAATAAAGAAAAATATTAAAGATATAAACAACCAATACATTCACTGTTTAATAATGATAGAAAAAAACTAAGTTTTAATATCTCATACACTGCACACATTTTTATACATTAAATACAGTACACTTACAGCCTACCATCTTCTATAAGCCACCTCTTCCTAAACACATCTTCATTGTTCTTTACCATGTGAGTCACTTTCTCCATCAGCTTTACTTCTTGAATCATTCTTTTCCATTTGATTAAATCTGAGGGGTTCGTTTTTTCCACCCTTTGCTTATCTGTTAAAAAAAAACACGGCCCTATGCATAGCTGTCGTGTTAAACTCAAAAACAGGACAACAAAAAGAGACAAACAGTATTTCTATATGGGAAGGAATGGCTGCTGAAATGTTGCTGCAGCTCTAAGGGACAACTGTAGACAGTGCTGGATCTGACATACTCAGTGCCCTAGGCAAGCACCCCAAAATATTCTTTTCATTATTACTGTTATTGTTATAATTATCTTTTTTTTCTAATTTGTATTTATTACTAACAAGAGCCATTAAGAAGTCAACACAAACAACCTAGCTGACAAGCAATCATGAAATAAAAATTACAACATCGTCTTCTTGCGTTTGTACTGTGCCCCAGACGGCTTTTGCGTTTTCATTTTCTCTTACGATGATGCTCTACACATACACTCCACTCTCCATTTTTCTTGTGTTCTGATTTTTTGAAAACCAAAAAAACAACAACAAAAGACAAACACCAACAACAAAAAGGCCGCCGAGTATTTCCCCCCTCTTTGGGTGGAGCACTAAGTGGCTCGCTATAAGTCGCCTACATCACCTACATAAAAGCTTTATAGTTTCCTCAGTCACTGTCTGTAGAGTCCCTTAAAGGGTGTACCCAACTAAATTTCTGGCTGCTTACAGTACACCCACCCAGCCAAGAAGCCATTGGAATATATAGTTGAGTATCCCCACTTCCTCCTTGGTAACCTACCTGTCTACCCAGAAGTACAGCTACCTCATCAACTACCAACACACCACGGGGTTAGAGTATTGCAAAGAGAAGTTGTTGTGGTTTGAAAAGTCAGTATATATTCCTCATATAGAAAGAAAATGATACCTGAGCTAGTTCGGACGAGACATTTCTAATCAGGTAACTTCACTACATGTAGATACAACATTATAACAAGACATATATGTGACATATATATGTTAAATAGACAAGTAATGTAAAGAAGGGGAGGGATACTCTAATGTTACATGCTGAAGTTAGGGCATAAGAGGCAACTAGACTTGCCATTTTGAAAAAAAAAAATTATCCTCATCGTGATAGTTTTAACTTTGCGCTCTTATTTTGAAGTCAGCAGCTTCATTTCCGGTCTTAGCCCAGCTGTCTCTGGCTAACGTGACGCAGCTGAAAACGGAGCGAGTTGGTGCTGAGGACTCCTCCTCCCAGTTCACATCTCGTTGGCTGGAAATTTTCTGGGACACACCCACGGTCTGTCCGCTAGTCTGCTCTGTTGTCTCCATACATGAACACTTGTCCTCCGTGTACAGTGTGTCCAACACTGTCTCTGTCTCCTGGGACTGTCCTGTGTGCAGTGTGGATGATGAGACACTCTGAGTCTCTGACCAGTACAGACCAGTACAGACAAGCAACAGATGAATCTTTATCTCTGCATTTATGCCACTGTATATTTTCATCCCTACATGTACGGGTGCCTAAATGTAAATTTCAGTCAGCATCTCCACATAGAGGTCAAAGGTCAGGGTGAACAGCTCCTGCACTGGGTCAGCACTTACTGCTTTGCAGAAAGACTTGAACTCAATAAATAGAGGTAACTAAAATGATATTTTGACATGCATCACTCAAAATCTCACCTCCACACATCCTGACCTTATTACCCTATAAACCTGAACCCCCATGTACCCCATCACCACCAGGGGCGGAGTTAGAGGGTGGCGTCTGGGGCCCCAGCCTCATGTTTTCCCAAAAGCCCAGAATCTTTTCGGTTTTTAAAATACTTTCAACTCTGTGTCATTGAGATAACAAAATATATCCTTGTTGTTTATCTACCTATGATATTCCCCAAAGAAATCTGGTATAACTGAGTAAATACTCACACTAAAATACCCCCAACAGCGTGTCTATGGGTATCAGATGCTTATGTTTAATGATTTTTGAGACCTTAATAAGAGAATTTTAACCAAATTTAAGACTTCTTATTCAAACAAACGACTTTTTAAGGACCTGCAGAGACCCCGTCCAACATTCATCAGCCTGTCAGTTTATTAAATGTTGCTTTTAAACTGTTTAACTGATCAGACTGATCTGTGTTTTTTACTGGCACATAGTTAATATACTGTTTTGTGCGTGTGTGTTTTTCACTGATGCTTCCTGTTTGCTCCCCTTTGCTGCTGTAATGTTGCAAATTTCCCCGCTGTTGGACCAATGAAAGGATTATCTTATCTTTAATGTTAAGGGTGGGGACCACCAGAGGGCCCATGATATGAAATTATCAGTGTTTAAGTCATAGTTTGCAAAAATAAAATACATGGCAGTTTATTACCCTTTTTCAACTGCAAATTATTTCGCCAAAGTAAAACTTTGTCAACATCTGTCTTAATTAATAAGTTTTCAGTCTGTTCATCTCACTCACGCTATTTTTAGCAATATGTATCTAGTGGACTGAAAAAGCAATTAATTTTTAAAAAATGAATAAAGTAAAAAATAATAAAAAATATATTTTTTAAATTTAAAAAATAATTTATAACAGTGTATTTGTATTTGCAATATTAATAAAATATTAATAATGTATATACTAAAATACACTTTTAAAATTAATTTTTAATTTTATTTTTATTTTTAAAAATATATTATTTAAAACATTTCTATTATTTTTATTTTAATTCTTTTAAATTAATTGTTTGTTTGTTTTTTTTGCATTTCCTAACTTTAAAAAAAAAATCAATGTATCTATACAATATTGCCACCGAAAATATCGCGATACTATGCTACATAATTTTTTCCCTCACCCTGAGTAAATGTTCTTTTCTAATATTTAATTCTGAGTGTAGAAGACCAAATTTACTGGGCACTGTTGGGGATATTCGATTTGCAATTAGAGCAGATCAGAATATTATGGCATGGATTCAAATGCAGCAGATTTATCAGCTAAACATTCAGTATGTGAACTCCAGCATAGTATAACAAAAACAAGATGCTGATTAGACCAAAATATCCACCACACCAATTTTACGCACCTCAAAAATAGTAACATCAGACAACTTTAACCTCCGTGTAGGTTGCAGGAGTGAAAATCATTCACCTTTAACATTTGTTGTGTCAAAGCTTCAGAACGATGAAGACAGTTGGAACACTGAGATAAGAAATAGGATGTATAATAATAATAATAATAATAATAGTTTTTTCCTTGATTTTAAGGTATTCTCGTATCTCAAACGGCTTAAAAAATAGTGCATATAGCTACCATTAAAGAAAAAAATCTCCCTCAGACCCCCCCTAGGTTTGGGCTGAGTCCTGAATGTTTACAGCATCTGGCTCGGCCTCTGACCACCACAGAGAAAAGAGTGAGATTAAAAATAAATAAATAAAACAAAAGGCTACTGAAAGGATGCAACTGCTGACCTCAGATTCAATTAAATCTGTGTTACATATCATGTGTGCAAAGTGAGCTGGTGTGGGCTAACATGACGCCCCACGCTCTTTGATTGCTGCATTGACTGCCCGTCGGCCTGATTTAGGTCACACCGGACACATATTGACTGGATAAGGGACGGTCTCTGTAACAACGCGGCCAGTCGAACGCTGTACAACCTCTCTCTACAAGTGGATGTTCAACTGTAGCTCGCACTCTTTATGTATTAAGCGATATGGCCTGCCTGAACTGGGCCTGATGGAGCGGAGAGTCTGTGGTAAGTGCTTTTAAATGTTGTGAGGCTGAGCTGCTTTCCTCTGCATGAGATTTGTTTATATGTATGCTCCTTATCTGTACCCTAGATTAGCTGTATTAATCCAAACATATTCATTATTATTTCACGATATTTTTATCATTATGTGCTATTAAAACATTAAAATTATTTTTAAAAATATGTAGTATAGTAATGTACTTGTCGAGCTGTGCTTCTATTATAGTTTTATTTATAATAAAATATTTGTTTATAGATTCAGTTATCTAACAAGTGCGTTTTGTTGACCTGATCCTCAGCTTTTCAATGACATCGATCAAAAAACTGATGTAAGAGAGGGTAAAAATGATTCATCTCGAGCAGAGAACATCCAATAATTATCCTGTCGTATGTTTTCATCTTTTGTTGGATGCCATTTTAGCCAAGTAAGACTGACCAATCAATCCTTATAATGATGATAATAATAATAATAAATTTAATTTATAAAGTGCTTTTCAAAACAAAGTTACAAAGTACATGATTTGATCCCGGATTTAAAACAATGTGGGATTCAAGCCAAAAAAAATGAGGCAATTTTAAGAAAATACAGAGAATAATAAAAATAAAATAGAGATAAAATAGAATCAGTGAAGCAGATGAGCACAGTTGGCAACTAACTGCCCTGTAGAGCAATACAAAATAAAAGAATACAATAACTGATGATAAGATAAAATCAATACTGAAATGAGAAATATATAAAATAAACATGAACAAAAATCATGCAAACGTAAAGTTTAATGTCATAAAGGCAAAAATATTATTGATTAAACACTGACTGATTTCATAATCTAGTGACGCAGCTGTATGGACAGTAAAACAGTTGAAATACTTCGTACCAGCATTAGGGGGCAGTGATATCCCAGAAGAAAAAAAACCCCATACATTTCTTTCCTTTCTCATCCTTCCTTTTTCTCTGGTCTCCCTCTTTGCTAATAAAAACAAAATAAATCTGGTGCAAGTATGAGGACATATATCAAGTTTAATATTTGTTGAATTGTTCTCCTCTCGTCTCAGAGTGAGGAGGATGCTGAGCAGAACAGAACACAGAGGTGAGTCCAAAGTGTCGCCGTTTAACAGCTTCATCAATAAAATACCAGCATCACTGGGAAATGAAGCAATAATCCCCACAACAGGGAATCTTCTCAAAGCTCTCCTATGGGACGATTTTTTCATCACACCCTCCGTTTAACCTTTGACCTCCCTCTTTGGGTTCTTGACCTCCCCTCATAACCTTTAAAACAAGCTCTGCAAATTAAGAACAGGTGCAGGTGGTGTGCTTATGGATGTGCTGTGTATGTATGTGTGTGGGCGTGTTCTGCTCCTCCTCCTCCTCCTGCAGGCGTGTGCAAGCTGCTATCATCAGTGATGTCTGGAACAGAGTCCCACACAGACAGAGAGGAGGACTACAGGTTCCTCCACAGCATGTTGATGGAGAAGAAGCTCCACCTGCTCTTTAAGGTCCACACACACACACACACACATTTGAGCTGTGCGGTGATTTGTGCTCCTTTACTTCCATTCATTTCAGTTACAGCTGTTTTCTAACTTCCTTAAAGGGGAACAAAACCTACATTGAGAATTTTGGCAGTATCACATACAACATCTTTCCAAATTCATTGTCTATGGAGCAGCTGCAGACTTAATACTTCGTCTTTGGATTGGAGTTTGAGAAAGAGTAAATATCCTGCATTCAAAGTGTTCAGTAAAAGTTCAAAAGTATTATCAGTCAAATGTACCTAAATAATCACAATTAAATGTTCAATACCATACAAGTTCAATATGGTATTACACAGGAAGAATGGCTCCTGTCAGTGTTACTTTATTATATATTATTAATATTGTGTATTGTTATTACTAATGAAGTAATATTAAGTTGAATTTCAATGCTGCAGCTGTAAGATGGAGTCACTTCGATACTAACACTTGCTAATACTTCACTCCAGAGGCTGAATTCTGATTTCAAAGTTCAGGGGAGACACGGTTAGTATGGTCATAAATCCAAAAAGGACTGTTATGTTTTAGATAACCCTATATGAGGTGGAACAAAACACAACCATGTTCTCTCACAACATTTTTCATGAAATGGATGATCACAAAATAAAAACATTTCATACAGCAAAAAACAGAGATCCAGATGTGTATGTATTATAAAACTAGAACACAGAGGGCTTTTAATGCAAAGTTGTCGTGGACAGAAATTTCAAACAGTCACTCTTTAAAAAAAAAAAGTTACTTTAACTTCTTAGTACAGTTCAGGCCATCAGATTGATTAAGAAACGTGTCATAAATATGTGAAGTGAGGAGTAAAATGCATTTTTTCATGTTAATACATAAAGTGTGTAAAATACTTGGAGATATCAAAAGTAAAGAGCTCAAGGTTTCAAAATCTATCTCATCTTGCAATGTTGAACTGACACACTCCAAGATCCACTGTAATAGATACTGTTACCACTCCATTAACTCTCTATATAATTTGCTACAACTTATAAGACACAAGTGTCACTCCAACCTCTATACCTTTACAGTTACACACACACACACACACACTCCTGAATTTCCTTCCAAAAAATCTGGTCACCACACTATAATGGAAAATTTAAATCCACCACAACTTTGCAGTCATTTCCTCCAGGTGTTAACCCTTTCTTGTTGACCATGCGTGTATGGTTTATCCTGTTTTTTTTTTTATCTAACTTTAACTTTCTGACTGTAAAAAAATGGACGGATCCAATACTGTCTTCTGATAAACTGTCACAGACATGTCACCTGTGTCCCCCTGTAAATGACGCCCCTGCTTTACTCTGTGTGCAGTGTGTAATGTTGGCAATGCTTTAAAAAGTATCTTATTTTCTAAAATGATGATACAGATTATATGTGAAACATTAATCTGCTTAGTAAATCTAGAAAATCAAGTACATGTACTTTGAATAAATGCACTTAGCCAAGTTACTTTACACCACTCTTAAAATTAAACAAGCCACATAAATGCAGTTTTACTTTAACTGAACTCTAACACATCTTCAGATGTATTTTTAAATTGTAAAGAGTTAAGTTGCAGCACTAGTGACACTGCAGGGCTTTAAATATATTATATTTTATTTTTATAAATCAGGATACGGATAATTTATTGTCGTTTAAGAACATGTATACATGAAGGAACAAAATGAGGTACTCAGGTCTCGGTGCAGGCAGGTAGCAAATAATAAAACCAAGAAAAGAAGCACATAATAAAACACACAATAAAAAGTATTACAATAATAGTAATAGTGAATTAATATGGAAATATAGGTAAAAATTAAGACAAGTGTGAGGAAAGGAATAAGAAATGTGAGGTCTAAAAAATAGACAAGGAAGCCAAGTGGGCCTGTAGTGCAGCCATGCCTTGGAAACAGTCTAATAATAATAACAGCAGCAGCAATGTTCAGTTAGCAGGGTTTTATAGTCTCACAGATTTAGAGGAGCCGTTCCTTCATTTTTTATGTTATAAGCAGTCGTAGCAGAAGTATTTGGAGTTGCAGTCAGAGTCTTTTTACTGCAGAGAAAGCCTCGATTGTGATACTTTCCTGACTTGACAGATCCACGAGCGGCTGAAGCGTTTTGAGAAGCGGAGCCCGATCCCCGTCCAAGAGCACGCAGCAAGTCTGACCTCAGATGTAAGTGACTCTCTCCAAACATCTTTTGCAGATAGACGCGCCGCCGAGGATGACAGTTTGACAGCGGAGGGAACGGGGAGGATTTGGTTGTGGTTCAAATTGTTTCCTCTGATGTACAGATGACTCTCCTGTCACACAGTAGCACGAGTGGAACGTACAGTCCGTCTTGTGTGCGCTGAATTATGAAATGTTATCTCAAAAACTCTGTCACCTCACTTGAAAGGTTGTGTTTTATAGCAGATATCATTTTGTATCTGCAGGCCAGGAGTTTGGGTCACCGAGGACAGCGCCGAGCAAAAAGGCTGCTAAAATCATTTTGAGTGTAGTCTAATGTTTCAGGTTGGAGGAATACAATTAATTTCAGATTTAAGATGAAGTGACAGAGAGTGCTCCCACTACAGCTATGATTCAAATCGGCACAACCAGTCTTGATTCCCTTTAGATCATGTGCATCATATTTCATAGACCAGTCATCTTCGCTCCTGTCACCAACCAATCACTGCTATATTTCCACCTCATCCCACGACCTCCATCTTGATCGTGCTCTACCTTCATTTCCTCGTTTTTCCCCTCTTGTTTCTGGATAAAGTGTTCAGGCCTAGACACAACGAAGTGACATCAAAGAACAAGTGGTGATGAAGCCAGCGTCGCCAAAAAGTTGCACATGAGCACACCACAAAGACTACAGCCAACAGCCAACTAGCATAAACGTTCTGTGCCTGCAGGCGGCAGTAGTCTATACTTGTAATTCAAAAACAGAAACTAGACGACCAACAGGACGGATTTAAGATGCTAGTTAGCCAGTTAGCACACAAGCTGATGTTGAAAGAACAAAGCATATGAACCATGCGCTAGTGAAGAATAACACAAACCATTACGAAATGGAAAGCGTTCTCCTCCGAGAATCGCCACCTTAACATGGTGAAGGGCTTGTGTGTCCCCTGTGAACCTGGGAGCTGTGTTGTCCAAGGCTAACAGCCCCTGATAGGGCCTCCAAAGGCAAAGTGGTCCCAGGGGAGGGGCCAGATTAAGAGTGATTCAGGAAGACCTTGAAGAAATGGAATATTCGGAATTTGAGCACCTTGCCCAGTATGGGGACACCAGGCCACGCCCCTGGGGCCAGACCTGGTGGTGAGCTCGCCAGCGAGCATCTGGTATAGAGCCCGGCCCAACCCTGACGCAGTCCGTTACCCGACAGTTATTGTTACCATGGTTACAGCTCGTCTGTTTACTGTGATCACACGTAGACAGTGTGTAAATGACCATCAATAGGCTGCTGTTACGCACAGTCAAACACGCCGCGCACACAGCAACGCAGCATACACACTCAATTTAGGCCATAGCACAACACAGCAGCATGTCAAGTGGGCCGAACCCGAACAGAAACCCGGTCCAGTCCCATCGGGCTTGAGTCAGGTATCTACACTCTGGTCTGGTGGCTGAGCCTTGGGCCATGGGGACTCCATGTTATTTATTCAGCCCGAATAAATAACATGGAGCCGTCGCCCTGTGGGCCACCACCCGCAGGGACAGGAATAGGGTTCGGTGCATTGTGAGCCGGGCCGAAGTGTGAAAAGCTGGAACGCGCTGCTGCGGGAGAGGGATGCGTCCTGGCCTTGTATAAGCGGATGCAAATAGATAGATTACGAAATGTTTCTGCTGGAGAGCTCAATGACTAAAGAACCACAGTCTTGCCTTATGTAACAAGTTTGTTTTGATCTCACTCCCTCTTCACTTTAGCTTTTTGTTTACTTTCCTCACTTCCCTTTCTCTTCTCATGCGCTGAGCTAAACTGACAATCAGAGTAATTACATTAACCGATGGGCTCCGCAATCTCCGGTTCCTAACATGCTGAATCGGCCGAAGTAAAGCCGATAAGGAACTGGAGGGGGCCAGTGGTGCAAACACAGCAAAAACTAGGGCGACGGTTGCTAACCGACGGCCCGACACTGACCAATGGCTGACCGTCAGCTTGATGTAACAGGGCCCTTAAACGAGGATGTTCTTTTTACACTTTTCCCTTACTCTGTGCTTCCATCTTTTCTTCTAACCACACTCCCCTTCCATTATCTCTATCCTTCCCCTTTCTCTCCATTTGCTTTCCTTTATCGTCTCCCTATACACTGCGCACTGTAATTCCTGCCATGTTTCCATACTGTCTATCTACCCGTGTCCTCTCCCCCAAACTCCACTCCATCTCCTTCTCTTCACTCCCTTTGCTTCAGATTCTGTTAGACAGCGACTCTCCGCCTGGCTTAAATCATCAGGACCTACTGGAAGGGCCAAACCATGGGTCTGTTTCCCCTCAGAGAGGCTTCTGTTTGCTCACAGTGGAAACTAATGACCTTCATGCATTGTGTCTCTGGAGTGTGCCTCGACATCTTGAAGCAGTAGAAGTCATTACAGTAATATGCTTGACAAGACGGGCGACTGCACACAGTCACTCGCCGCCTCTCCACTTGCCGCTGACGGTCAAGGCTGCTCTGTTTTAGCTGTCGCTGCAGCTGTCGTGTAGCCTTGAACATTCGGGAGCTTTTTTTTCCGACAGTGGCTAAAAGATACAAAACTAAAACAGCATGAACAAATAGTTAACATAGAGAAGAAAAAGCAAAGTCCCAGTGAGGTGAACGGGGCCATATGAAAATGTAGAAATAATAAAAGTACTGATGACGTGTCACTGCTGTCTGAATCAGATACAAGTTGAATTTCACGAACCCTCTCTGTCTCTCTGCTCAGTTCTCTGTCTCTCTTGGCTTGGTCAGTGAAGACTAGAGCAAACCTCACTCAGGCCGTGATATAAATAAATGTATACCTCTAATTATAAAAAATACATCCTGCCTCTCCGTCTCTTTTTCTCTGCTTCCAGTTGGCGAAGGAGCTGATATACCAAGGCTGGAGAGAGGAAGTCAAAGAACTGGTTGCCCTCTTTTCTAAACCCAACTTTAAGGTGAAGAGAATTTCCTTCCTTGGTGATGTGAGCCTGTGGCTTCACACGTGTCGACCTACAACTCTCCCAGCCAAGTCCTTTGTCCTGTTGAATCACATCATCTCGACCAATGAGTAACACCACCCCTAAAAGAAATAGTTCAACATTTTGGGAAATATGCTCGTTCTTGCCAATACAAGAATAATGCCAATCTTTTGTTTGCATGACAAATATGAAGCTATGACCAGCAGCTGGTTAGTTTAGCCTGGCAAAAAGACAAGAGAGGGAAGCGACTCGCCAGTAGGGGTGGGCGATATGGCCCTGAAATAATATCACAATATTTCAGGGTATTTTTGCGATATTGATATTCTTGACAATATGAAAAATTAGTGACATAGTTTCACTGTTTGCCTTCAAATATTCAGTAAAAACTGAAATGATCTCTCATGTCTTTAGTTTGTGAACAACAACAGTAACTCAGAGTGAGATTCAGATTC
>JAPZEB010000004.1:7097904-7117588 GCA_029783705.1 Chaetodon striatus | reverse complement strand
GACTATCACAGGGCTGACACATAGAGACAGACAACCATTCACACTCACATTCACACCTACGGACAATTTAGAGTCACAAGTTAACCTGCATGTCTTTGGACTGTGGGAGGAAGCTGGAGTACCCAGAGAAAACCAACGCTGACACAAGGAGAACATGTAAACTCTGTCAGAATATAATATTAATAACGATTTTTTCATTAGTTTTTACTCACATGAAACTGAGGATCGTTGGGTTTTTGTTTTGAGATGTTTATATCTACATAATGAGTGGGTCCTCTTCCATGGAGTCCGCCATGTTGCTAAACAGTAGCCCAGAACAGACAAACCAAATATGGCTCTAGATCATGTCTTTCCTTTAAGCCATGCACACAGAGAAGTTTCAGTTGGTTGCAATCTGCAACCCCATCTCTAGATAACACCTAATCCTACAAACTAGACTAGTGATACTTAACCTATGGCCCGATAAAAATAGGGTACAAGGGTACAACATAATTTTGCCAAGTCAGACATCCAACAGTACCTTCCTGGACCAACATTGCAATCGACAAATCAAAGCCATCTGACATCATCGGTGTGCCGCTTCTTTCAGAATTCCTTTGTGCTTCTTCAGAGCTAAGCTACGTTTTACACACTGAAGTTGGTACAACTGAACAAATGCTCAGTAACATTAAACAAAAACCGTGTAAGCTACTGCAGGGTTAGCGAGTTAGCTTGCTAACTGGGTTGGCTATGCTAACAAGTTTTAACGTACTGGCTACAAAACAATGTACAAATGTAACGCAGCCGAGGTTTGCACAAATATAAGATGTTAACATTTTCTTCTGGCAGTTGAGTTGGAGGTGCCAGGCCAGCTGTTTCCCACTGTGTCCAACCTCCATGATAACCCCCCGCTGGCTCTGGCTGCATATCTGTGTTAGTGTACAGACATGAAAGTGGTATCAATCTTCTCATCTGACTATTGGCAAGAAAGCAAATAACTACATTTCCATATGGCTCTAAAAACAAGTCCAACCGTACTTTACTGCCTGTCAGTCTGTTTCTAATTTGATCTACCTGGCCTTGTAATGCACACAAAACAAACACAAATGCATTTAAGTTGAGACAACCATGTAACAGGGCAACTGCACTGAGAAATGTGTAATTTGTCCGGCCACAATATCTGACGTTGAGTACACAGACGGTTCAAAGCAATAAACATATCCAAGAGACAGCTGAATTCCTCTCTGGTGACGGAATTTATGTCATGTTGTCAAACTGCGTGACTGCTAGAGCCGTGCACGCCAAGGTGTAGCAGCACTACAGCCCTCGGAATGACAGCCAGGAATTTACAGAGTCAATTCTTCCACATCTTTGTTGCCATTTATCTCCTGTGACGCACAACATAGTTTCAGCATTGTTGTGTGCGTTTGTGTGTGTGCATATTTACGCATGTGTCTATGCGTAACCACGGCCTCTTAATGAGTCCTTTAAAGCCGTATTGAGCATTAAAATGGATTGGGATAATTTCTGTTTCTGATGTAAATCAACTTGTTTCAAGGTCTTTAATCATACCTCATTTCCTTGATACTACCGGAATGATCTGTCTTATTCCACCTTGTTCCAGCCATTGTCACTTAGTTCTGGAAATTTCCTGGATCAAGTGAATCTGGACTGAAAACGGACCAAACTACAAAGAGCACATCCCTCTGCCAAGGCCGCAAAATCCTCTAAATTTGTTATTTTAATAATAAAACAAAGTTCCGATTTTTCTTTTCTTTTTTTTTTTTTTTGATCTGCACCTGGATCAAAAGCTCTATAAAATACATATAGTGATGGACAGCTGCGGGGCGCATAGGCCAGATTTTTGTTCCACTCAAGCAGATCCAGTAGTTCATTAGAAAATAGCAGAAATGTTCAAAAAATGCCCTCACACACAAAGTTAAATTCCTTTGAAAAAACACTCCTGGATCCACATCAAAAAGGCATTCGTTTCGTAGCCCGTGGCCTCACTTTCCATTAAATTTCATTGGAATCTGTGAACAAGTTTTTAAATAAAGTCAAGCGCCAAAAACATAACCCCTATGGCGGCGATGAGTTTAATCTTTTATAAGAAAAAGAGGGGTAAATATGAGAATAATTTACTTAATGATGAACATTTTTGCAGCATTCGTGTGTCAGTGTTCGGGCTTAGAGAGAGGAATGTGCTTAGGACCAATAATAGAGAACATACTTTTGTATTGATCCCAAAACTAGATTGGAAGGGGACTGACCTTTCTCTGACATGGTCTCTTTGATCGATCCAGCATGTTCCCGTTTTCCAGACAACAGGGTTACACCCGAGCGTGAGCTGATTGTAGTCAGCTACATAAGATGCTCTTTCCATTGCGATTTGCTCCACATCAATAACATCTGTTGAAAATAATGCTGATTTGGATAACCTTTTCCAGCGCTTTGTGTGTTACATGAAGGCAGCCGGCTAAATGGTCCCGTCTTGATACAAATAACCTTCACTGGAATGACTCTGAATAAGAAGCTTGTCTGGACTGTAATAAAACCAACATGTTATTTTCACTGTCCATCGCCTGACCTCTTTGCCTCTGTGCATGTGCTCGTCTGTCATCCTTTCATCCACTAATCACCGTCCTCAAGGGGGCCACAATTAAGAGGGATAAATCCACTGGGGCCATTGTTGTGGCGAGGATCATGAGAGGAGGTGCAGCCGATAAAAGCGGTAAGCTCTTATTTATGACAGTTTCGTCACCCTGTGCTTTTCTGTGCCTTTATATGAGGCTGGAGTAACATTATGTTGGTGCACAGTCAATGTACATGTTACAGAGAGGAGCATGTGGTGCAACTTTCCATTTGTCTTTCCAACACTTTGAAGGCCTGATCCATGAAGGAGACGAGCTGAAAGAGGTGAATGGAGTCTCACTGGAGCACAGGAAGCCAAAGGAAATCCTTCCTCTTCTGGTTAGTCTCTCCTCCATTGTTCAGTCAGATTGTTTGACTCAAAAGCCTTTTACACAGAGATCCCTCAATACTGCAAACCCTTTATTATGACGCCTTGGCTTTTCTTATACATAACCAAACAACCCTGGCATAATGCTGCCCCAGTGTGCGATTTTGGATGGCATGCCAGCGTTCCAGAGGCAAAAGAGGCGTGATGGGTATGACCACGGATGTATAAAGAGAATTGAATACAGTGTTCGAGGTGGATCCCCGCTTATTCCTAAAGTTGCTTAGTGGCTTATGACACCAAAAACAGTTCAGCTGCCATATATAAAATAATCTGGATGTTCTGGCACTGCTTCCACACTGTGTGGCCCATCGAGCAGGCGCAATAGAGACTTTCGCCAGCCAAGCCGACTACTTGCAGTGTAGTGCTCCGCTACCTTTAATGGGGATGAAATGATTTAATCATGTTGCCCTTCTTGACTTTCCAAATGTTATCGGACTGAATCAAATTCTGATAGTCAAACGAGTCATTTTGCAGGGGTTCATTTATTCATTTTTCTGAGACCGCTTATCCTGTCAGGGGTCGCGGGGGGGTGGAGCCTATCCCAGCTGACACTTGGTGAGAGGCAGGGTACACCCTGGACAGGTCACCAGACTATCACACGCTGACACAAGGAGAACATGCAAACTCCATACAGTAGGGCCCCCCCACCTCGGGTTCAAACCATTTGCTGGGGTTATGATGCTCGAAAAAATGTATGTGTGCATGTGATTTTAGAGGTTCCACTATTAGGTCTATGGGAAAAGACTTTTTGAGGCCACATGCCATCACATGACGGATGATCCTACATTTACAGCCGAATTAAAGGCGACACAATCCCCCATTCTGTGTTCCTAGTTTTTATATAGAACGGCAAGGCCGAATAATGGCGCAGCATTCCCACCTTGATGCGCTAATGTCTTCTTATTGGATGTTCCTGATTCCTTTTCTCCTCCTGCTCTCAATGTTTTTAATCTAAAGGATGAGGCTGACATTTTCCAATAGTTTTGTGATTGTCAACAAATCTTATCAAAAGAACAAAACCAGCAAAGTCTGTCTGTCCATAACGTTCAACTTCTCCACCATGTCTGTGGCTCCCAGCTCCAACTGGGGCTACTGATGCATTTTCATAGTTTCTGGACAGCAATGGAGCTTCATGGTACGGAGCAATAAGATATATCAGGATTTGGCTGTACGGACAATGCATGTCAGGACAATCTATCCATTCTTTACTTTCTTTTTTAATTGCATGTTCTAACTGTAAGAAAACAATACAATATCACCAGCCTTATCCTATCTGTAGAATATGAAGCTACAGGCAGGAGATGGTTAGCATAGCACCTATATTAGAGCTAAAAAAAATTCTGCCTAGAAAAAGTATTTTTGTTCTTACACATAACTTTTGGTACAGATTAAAAAAATGAGATAAACATGTTAATTACTGAATTTATAGGTGCTGGTAGGCTGACTTTGTTACCTTTGGTCAGAACTATTCGCCAGAGAAATGTCGGCATTGTGCGTTTCAGCAAACCACAAACCACAGATACTTAATGTAGCGGATACGTTGAAACTTTACTTTACATTTCAACAATGTTGTGCTTAACGTTTGGTTATGTTTAGGCACAAAACCACTTGGTTACGGTTAAGAAAAGATCATGTCAGGGCTCAAAATACCCGGTTTTGGTGGCACAATCCCTGCAGGAAACTCAGTGATGTCTCTGTAAAATCAACTGCTTCTTGAGCTACTCTGCCCACTTGGATCACAGCAACAAGCTGTTTCAAAACAACCATGTTTTCTGGCTGAAAAGTTGCTGGAAATGCAGTGATGGCTCGCTGAAAAACAACTGGTTTTGTTGTTTGTTGGTCTCTCGTATTAGTCTGCAGCTTGGCAGGTGTCTCGCCAAGTTGTCACAACTTTAGAATCATTGATTTGATGCATATGAAACATGCAAATGTTACGTATACGTGGTTTGCAGAAACATACACTGCCAACATTTCCTTCTGGTGACTGGACTGTTCAGGCAGAACTAAGTGAGCCTTTTCTTCCTGCTTCCAGTCTTTATGTTAGCTTCATATTCACCACACAGACATGAGAGTGGTATCAACTTCATACTCCTTGTCACTGCTCTCACACAGGCTTGTTCTCAGGGTGAGGTTACATTTAAGATCGTTCCTGCCTCCTCCAAGGAAGAAATGTCATCACACAAGAAGGTACGGTGAATATTAACCACACATATATTCGTGCTGTGTATCTTTTACGTTAGCATGCAATCTGGCTGCACGGTGAAAGCTGCCCAGCTGGTTTCAGTAAAAAGAGATGAAATCAGGGGTATCTTGTGTGTTTGGTTATATTTTGTGTTTTTGCCACGGTGCTGTCACTACAGCAGCGCACTGTCAAGAAGTAAATTCGGATCAGACAGTCAAGGATTAGACACTCACCAACTTCATTACCATTCACAGCTTTTTATCATTTAAACGCTTCATTTATTATTTTAGCACACATCACGTGTGTTGAGCCACATCGGGTCAGTTTTACTGTGAATCTATACACCTTCTGTGGAAAAAATCAAGCTTCACCATTGTCTTTGTTTAGGAAGGAGGCCACTACCACCACATACATGAAGTGGATGTCCAAGCTGGAAACTGTTAGAGCAGGGAGCATTTGCGATGGATTAGGACAAATTATATTCTATGATCATGGTCATTTCTCAAAAATGACACCAACATATGTGAAAGAGCACCAGACAAAGATGTTGTGTCCATTGCTAGGATACAGGAGTTCACAAAGCAGCAGTAGGAAAAGAGAAGAATGAATGAATTGATTACATAAGAATGTGTATTTTCCTTTGACACCTGTTTGTCTGAAATGATTTTTGTCTTTCCTCAGCTGTTTATGCGAGCTCTTTTTGATTACGATCCCGCCGAGGATCCCACCGTCCCGTGCAAGGATGCAGCAGTAGCCTTTAAAAGGGGCGACATCCTCCAGATTGTCAGCATGGAGGACGACACCTGGTGGCAGGCGTGTCACTTCGGGGACAGAGACACTCGGGCAGGGCTCATCCCCTCGCAGCAGCTCCATGAGAGGTAGTCATTTTATTCTCTTTAGTCAATAGCAAAATGTTCAAATTTGCCTGACGTCCGACAGAACTGTCAGCTGGTTACACTCCTTTTTCATCTTCAATCTGACATTGCGCCCACTCTGTTGGTGCTTTCACACCTGCCCTGTTGGGTTCAAACTCAAGTTCGTTTGCCCCCTAAGTGTGGTTCGTTTGGGCAGGTGTGAACACAGCAATCACACTCAGGTGCGCACCAAAACAACCAGACTGAGACCTTCTTGAAGAGGTGGTCTTCTGTTTACGGTCAGCACCGTTCATTGTCATGGATACTTTGTACACCAGGGATGTCCAAACCTTTTTGAATGTTATAAATACCTGGGGGGGGGCAGCTGCTTCTCTCATCATATGGGTTATTAAAATAAAAATCACAATACAAATGAGACAGCTGTTTAATGTTTCAGTGAAAAGTATTAATCTTTCCACTGCTCCTGAAAGTGGCGGCCCTTGCTGTTGACTCCACGCTTCTTCACTGTGGCTTGTACCTAGCAGGAAATGTCTGCTGTTAGGTAACCGTTCGTTCGCTTGTTTAACGGCCGTTTATGGAAACACATTAGTTCCACCTGTGTCGTTTCTACTTGGTGCCTGTCTAAAACTGAAGAATAGTCCTGCAATTGTGAGGTGAACGAAAACAATGGAAAGGGATATTGCTGGATTAAGCAATATTATTTAGTGGGCCGCATGTAGTATATTTTGACAGACAAGCCATGGATCATTAAAAATAGGTCTGCAGGCCAGGGTTGGCCCCGGCGCCAGACTTTGGACATGCCTGTTGTACACAAACCAGCTAGCCAACAGTTTGTAAGGCTGGGTTAGAGATGAATGCCTGAAAGAAAAGTTAACATTCCTGGTTGAAAGAAGAAAAACACCTATTTTTAAATGTTATGAAAGACTTGGATAGAAACATTTTTTGGACATGCCCAAATATCGCAACACCAACCGTTTCAGGAAGGTGGTTGAAGGAATGAAAGAGGAAGCCTGTGTTTATGCGGTCGAACAAGTCTGCTACAGGTGGAAAACGTTTAAAAAAATATTATTTTGATGCAAGGAAACAAAATGGCACAAGCAGCTCCGCTGTTCCACTTTTCTTTATTTTGACATGATGAGCGACATTTCAGGCCACGTTTCATCGGAATATGAAGGTCTGCATGTAAACAGCTTAGTAGGAGTATTGTCTTTTTTGGAATAAAGGCCAAAAACATTATAATTTGTGCATGTAAACGTAGTCACTGTTTTTTAAAAGAGCCGTGTGTGAGATTTAGGGGGATTTAGTGGCATCTAGTGGCAAGAATTACAAACTGCAACCAGCTGAAACTTCTCCTGGTTACAATTCCTTCAGTGTTCATTGTTCAAAGTATCAGCAGAGGTTTCCTCCTCTCCAAAACAAACAGGGATCTATACTTACAATGTACGTACAAACAAAAGCCAAAAAACATTCAACAATTTCTACCATCAGGCTTCCACCTCACATCAAGTCTGTTCTTATACATCACAACTTTTGCATGGGAGGTGGCGTACACTTCTCTCAGGCCTCATTTTGTGCGTACGCAATGTTTATAAATGAGACTCCAGGTAATTAAAACTGGTAAAATCACTGAATAAAGTAGTTTCACGTTACAAATCAGTGTATCTCCAATGAGGCTCAGCTCATTGGAGATAGGTTACTTGCCCAGCACCTGCTAATGTGTGCTCCCCGTTTTTCTCTGACAACGGTTTCACGTCCAGAAATCTGTGTTTTTTGTGGAAGGGCTGCAAACTACGGTGGCGTATGCAAAAATACAAATGGTTTGTCCATTCTGGGCTATTGTAGAACAAGCTGTGCAACTCTGCTCCCTGTGTAGATATAAACGGCTCAATCTGAGGTAACAAAAACACAACGATTCTTATTTTCAGGTGATTATACAGTAAAGAAAACAGTTTATATTTACATTATATTCAATTTCTGCCAATATATCCTCCTAAATCCTACACACTGGACCTTTAATATCTAGAGGACATTTTCATTAAATCCTGTTTTGATTCAGCCTTGTTTTATTTGGCTTCCTGCAGGAGAGTTGCACTGCAGCGACCTAAAGCCCTGTTCAAGCCTCGACGAGTCAAACCACCAGGTGACCAGCCAACATTTGCTTGTAAAACCACCACACCTGAAAAGAATAAAATCCTTTTAACACTTTCCAATAAACATATTAGAGGTCCTTCAGCGCTAAGCTGAGAGGTTACAGGTCATGTCTGAAGATCACGGTCAAGGTCAAGGTCATGGGTGAGCTCTGCTGCCCTCCCGTTGTACTCACTGCTTTTGTTTTCTCCACATGCTCCACAGATGAGGGGGAAGGTACCGTCTGCTTGAATTTCCTTTTGAAAACTTACCTTGAGGATAATTTATATGATATAATACACGTGTATGTTTAAGGTTTTGGTTTGGGGCTTTTAAAGATTTAAAGCGATGTGTTATCCAAAAACAATAATCATGTAATGCTCCCCGCGCCGTGTTTCCACAATGGAGAGGATTCTGTTAAATGTTGCTCTAAGCAGGTTTATAGTATCTGGCCCTCTGCAGCGTGATAGTTTTTCGCTAACAATCAATTTGTAAGAGTAAGGCAGTCATTAATATTACTAAATTGTGGATATCATTTCTAAATAAAACTATTATTAGAATTTCCGAAGCAAAATATTAAGACATTTGGGTCAGAACATATGCTAATACTTTTGAGTATGAAATTTCAGAGCAACGCACATGTCATCCCCTTGTGGTTTCTGTCCACGATTTCCTCACTCTTTCCTCTTCTCTCTTCCTGTTTTTCCAGTCATGGAGGATGTCGACTACGGAGCTATAACAGGGATCCACATTGGTGAGATGTTTGACTTTTTCCACTAAAAGCCCGCTGATACTGGAAAAGGGGCCAGTGTGATACAAGACAACACAACTCAGGCCAATTGGACATGACAGCTCACAACAACACGCATATGTTGAATATAATACTGAACTAAGCAATAAAAATAGATGGAGAAAAAGCAGCAACAAAAGGAGACCCTGGTTATATTTACAGAACAAACCAGTCCGTATGATGATGTAGTTTTGTGGTTTGGGGATTTGAGGGAGAGGACTAGAACAGCAAATGTGGTTTTAGCCTTCCCATTTATCCCATTTGTCTTGATCTCATGGATTGGATATGATGTGCGTGTGTGTGTTTGCGTGTGTGCATACGAGCGGTGCAGGATGTTCATATGGGGGCGTGCGCTTATGGCTGATTGTAAAAAGGCTGCCTATGTCTGTACAAGGCAAGGTAATTACAGATGTTGCATTATATCAGTTCCAAAAGTCATGTGCATTTAATAATGTGCATTTCATCTTATCTCAGGCCAGCTTCCACCTGATGACGTGGTGCAGACTCTGTGTTTCCTCTTTGTCTGGCATGTAAACCTTTATCGATGCTGCACGACCAAATGACTGCATGCGGAGTAATCAGAGGAAAGAGTGAGTGAAAGAGAAATGACATAGTGGAGTATTATGTGTAGATACACGAGCAGAGGCAGGGTGGAAGAGGGAAAAATGGCTTGCAGCTTGTGCTCACTTGTCTGCCCGTGGATTTTTTTTTTTTAAAGACTGCCCATGGTTCTGTTTTTGTCCTTTAAAAGAACAGTTTGACGTTTTGGAAAGTACACTGATTTGTTTTCATGTGGAGAATCAGACAGACTCATGTCTGTCCAGTATATATTAGTCTCAAAGGTCCGGTGTGTAGGATTTAGAGGGATATATGGGCAGAAATGGTATGTAATAGTCATAACTAAACTTTAAATAGTTTCTAATCACCTGAAAATAAAAACTGATGTGCTTTCCTTACCTTAGAGTGAGCTGTCCCCGCCATGTTGTTTCTAAGGTGGCCCAGAACAGACAAATCAAACACTGGCTTTAAGGCCCAGACACACCAAATCAAGCTCAGAAAATAGAGGCGAGGATTTTCCAGTGCTGTGCCAATTACTGTGTCAAACGCAAATATGTCAAAACATATTTCCAATAACTCATCTTAAACTCAGGGGTTTATATTCATGAACTAGCTACTAGCTAGTAGCCATCAGATAAAGCCACACTTGACCGTTCGCGGGTCACAGAAGCCAAGATGACACAGACAGCTCATGGAGACGCTAGCAAATTAGCATCAAACACACACTCTCTGCACAGGGTTGGAGGGTCTGCAATAACTTTAAAACTTTAAACTCCACGTTTGAAGGATATCTTGGAAATGTGTCACATTAGTGACAACATAAAGGCTCTAAACTCTGTTTCACAGTGACGTTAATGGATGGACGTGACAGTGTTACTCATCTTCTTGTCTGATTCTCTGCAAGAAAGTGAAAAATTGTATTGCCCAAAATGTCAAATTATTATAAATGGACAGACTGAATTATTAAGTCCGTGCCCTAAAATGATCTGGGCAGTCGTTTTTCTGGATGTCAAATGCTAAGCAAACTCTGTATGTGGGCTGAAAACGCAAGCAGTATTTCGGCAAAGCTTAAACTTCATGTAAGTTCTTTTTTATCAGCCTTTCTGTTACATTAGTGTTCATTTCCATCACAATAAATATCACTATGCAGAGTCATTTGTGTGTTAAATCATGTAATATTATTCTACCCCATCAGTCGACATGGGTCTTTAGCTTTAGCTAACCATGAAACTCAGTCAGTACGTTTACATGCACAGTTAAGTGGAGCTCCAGTTACAGCTCGACTAGGGCATTTAATCAGACTACTGTCCTTGTCCCAGTGTAGAGCACAGGAGGGAAATCGATTAATGGCCGAAGTATGTCAGACTCCGCTATGATAGACGGCAATATGCCCCCTTTCACCTTGTTCGTACTGGACCTTTTCCTGGTTGACCTGTTACGTCACAGACCGATCAGTCTACAAACATGTTAGCTACGGTTGGCTAGCAGCTAACTGGTACCATGGTGGACAGCTTTACAGTTCAGTACACTTCGTCCATCCGAAAATGCACAGCTCTGGGTGTAGATTTCTCCTTGTTGTTACCAGCTTCTTCTTCTTCTGTTACACATTTAATGCTATTCGACTTTCGGGTCAAAGCGTAAGGCGGAAACTGTGGAGCATGCTCAGAGCGCCTCGGCCAGTTTGGGTCTGATTGACTGTATACATGCAGGAGGAATATGACTCCCATTCGCATTATCTGGGTGCGTTAGTCCGATTTTGAGAAATTTGATTTAGTACGATTAACTACCGTGTTAATATGTATTTTAAAAGTCCAGTTTTAGCCGGACTAGCACAATAAATCAGTTTTCTCTAATGTCATGAAACGTACTGAGTGAGACAGGGATGACTCTACTAAAGTTTCAGCTTACGTCACAATCTTTCAATCTCTCATAAGTAACACTGGCAGGGACGCACACTCTGCTGTCAGACTGTCGTTGTTTTTCCATTAACCATGAGACAGATCAATTTACATCAGGACAGTACAAACAGTTTCCAACCTGCAGGTGCAGTTAGTATTTACGACAGTGGTGTACAACTCTCAAACTGTAGGGGCCCCAATTTTTTGCACGATGTTGCTTTAAGGCTCATATCATATCATCTTGACATGTAGGGCTCGGGCCCAGTTCATTACATACATCACATGTATTCACTCTGCTCGCAGTCTTATCTCTGCTCTCCCTCTTATTTCATGCTGATGAGTGAAGCAGAAATAGCTTGCAGCATTTCCAAAACTGTACTAAGGTTTTACAGCTGAGAGCATTTTCAGTAACACATGATGAATTTCACTGCCAGATATACTTAAGATTGACAATGATGATATGTTTTCCTTTAGTCCTTATTCCATTCTGGGAAATAAGATTTCTGCTTTGCTGTATAGCGTAGGATCTATACAGCGCTGTGTGTATTACTCTTTGACATTTCTGAGTGAAATCATCACTTTAACTCCCATGTAAACAAAAGTTTGAGATCTCGACTCGTAGAGCAGTGTTTCTTCGAATGAAGCCCGGAGAGGAAATGGACAGATATGCTTACAAAGTGAAATTACAGCTGACGTCAAAGAGAGCCTGGCAGCATCACTTAGCAGCAGTTAACATCATGAAAGAGAGCGAGCCTGCCAAGACGGGCCAGACCACAGTCGCATGGCAGACGCTGGCTGTCAGACGGCCTACAAGCGACGCGTGACAGACTGGGTTGTCGTCTGCTGACTGAGATTTGTGCTGTTCAGGATGGCGCTCGACAGCAGAGTTTGGGTGGTAGTGCTGATGGTTTCTTCTGATGTCGTTGCACTCCTCTACTCTGCCTCACAGACTGAAGCTCTCCCTTCTGTCGCGGTCCTTGTTGTCATCTGGGTATCTCTGATGCTCTTTAACAATGTTAAAGAGTTCTAGTCTTTGCACTTTTAATCAGTGATGTCTAAGTGATGCAGTGAGGGACGCAGTGTTGGTGAATCATTTAAGTAAACTAATTCTTGAATAAATAAAGCCTTACATGCCTGTGAAGGTTTTGGTCATAAGAAAGGTAAATAATATGAAAATGGACCAAACAGACCGTCATGATGGATAAGTACGGCCTGGTTGTTATATATCGGCATATCAGATATCCAATGTCATGCATGCCGAGTACAATACCTGCATTTATTCTGGCAACTGGGTTGCTTAAAGGTCTAGAGTGTAAATTTTGTGGCATCTAGCAGTGAGGTTGAGGAACTTTAAGTCTGCCCGTGTGCCAAGTGTGTAGGAGAACTGCACTGGCTGATGTGAAAACCACAGTGACTCTATCTAGAGCCAGTGTTTGATTTGTGTGTTCTGGGCTACAGTGGAAAGACACAGAGGACTCTATGGGAGAAGACCCGCTCCAACGCCTCATCCAAAGCCCAGTTCAGACCACAGATTCGGGACGAGACAAATCAGTTTGAGAACGCTACAGAGAAAAGTTGCAGCAGTGTGTACTGGCCGGTCTGAGCTCGACTCAAGTCGGCTGATGGTGTCACCTGCAACTCAGCTGGTCAAATCGCCAACAGCTGGTTTTAGAACGTAAAGCACGTCACCTGTTTCAACAGCCAATCAGCTTGTAGTGAAGTGCGCTGGTCAAGCGGAGTTCGCTTGCTGCGACAGGTGCTCCATCCCTGCTGAGCCACCGTCCTCACGTTGTGCCGGTGTCAGACAGTGGGTCGCTCCTGCTGCTCGCTGCGTGTGCTTATGCCCCGCCCACACACACACGCATTCTCACTGACTGATTAATTGGCACTGGTTATTTATATTTTTGTGGCGTATTTATTATGAATACAGTCCATCTGATGCTCATTTTGTTTTTGCTTTTTGCTGTTAGGATTGTATTCTGAGATCTGAATAATATCAGAAATAAGAAATTAAAAAAGGGAAAGGAATGTTCTTTTAAATAAAGAAATAATTATATTTAATTTAAAAAATACAAAAAAATGTGTACATACTAAATAACAGAAGACATAAAATAAATCTAAATCTAACAACAGAAGCATAACTCAGATAATCATCTTCCTCCTTATGCTGTGTACAAACTATGAGTGACACAAAAACAGGCTACAAGTCATTTTCAACGGAGGCTGCTGACATGAAGCTACAAACTGACGCCCGAAACTTGTTACTGCGGACAGGTGACACATACCACAAATCTAAGTTGAGCCGGCCTCAACTTGTGTCAGTGCTCCAGTGACACGCTGAAGCATCAACCAATCATATGTTTTCACTTCAAGCTGTTGTACTGTTTTATTTAGCTTAGTGAGCTAACACTATGCTAGCTTTACGTGCATTGCAGTGCGCAGAGGGATGCCATGAGGCTCAGAAAAGCATCATCAAAAGCATTCATATATTTTTGACCAAATACAAACTTAGTGCATTGTGGCGAGTAGCAGACACACACATGCCCATGATGACACAACTGTCTTACTGAGCGTTTGAGCGACACTTAACAGTGACTGGGTGAAAATGGAGCTGGTCTCGCTGTTGTGTTGTCACTCGTAATGTGGACACAGCATCAGTCCTTTTTATCCTCCTAAACCTCCTCTATTTTTATTAGACGTATTATGAGTAGACATTCGCCAGGTGGCCAGAAATATGACTCTGAATGAATTGCTCAGTATTTGTGTAAATTGGTAGGAGATTGTTTCCCAACACATCCACCACATCAGCCTTCTGAGCCAATATTTTGACAGATGTTGTGTTGCTCTGCGTTTAAGTTGCCAAAGAAATCAATGAATACAGATTTTAGGAGCGTCACAGTGAGGCTAGGCTTCCAATAATTCACCTGGCAGGTCTAATGTCCCGGTCTCTCCTTTCCAGCTGGTTTAAGGCGGAGTTTCCGACTCGGGAGAAAGAGCAGTTGGGCCAGAGAAGCGGCGCGGTCCAGGAGGTGGAGCACAGGGGTGCACGGCTCGGCTCGCCCCCCTACGTACATAGAGGTGATCCCCTACCACAGAGACCCCAAGGACAGACACCGGCTGGTCGTTCTGGTCGGTACGTGCGAGCTAAATGTCCTCTTGTCTGTGGAGAGTTTGTTCTGAAAGCACAACGCCTACAGCTTGTACAATATGTTCCACGCTGTGAAAGTATATGAGCAACTAGTGTGACAGACTGTATGCATAACAAAGCTTATAACCTGGTGGTCACTGTGGTGGTATGTACAGTTTTTGTACATTGCGTGTTCTGTTTTAAATCAACCCGCTGCCATTTTTTATCCACGCAAAAAATTAAAAACAACACGATCCCATTCACTATAAGGACAGCATTATGGAAGCTGTTGTTGATCAAGAGAAAAACTAATGCATTGATGAAGATTTATGTCCCCGCTCTTGAGCGCAAGAACAATTCTTTCCCATCAGACCCACGTAAACACTGTCAGAGACGTCCAAGTCAGAATATATTGTGTTCTCTTAAGTTACCAAGCGGCCCACCCCAGATTCACTACGTCTGCCAATCCTGCAGGCCTGCTCTATGTATTTTTGAGCTCTATCTCTCCCCGGGGAATTTCACATCGAGCCCTGCTGAAGGTCTTTTTAATGTCATACTATGATACAACTGTAGGTCATCTGTGACCGAGGCAAATCAAAAGAAAGAAGAGAAGGGCAGAGATGCAAAGAGAGGGACAGAAAACTGAAAGTGGAAACACAACGAGCCGGAGAGGTGCAAAAACAAAGCCAGATAGAGAGGAGATAAATGATAGGTGAATGGAGAGAAGGGGGATGAGCGGATTGCGAATAAGATCCCTCACAATGTCAGCCAAGTGCTCCATCATCAAACTGGAACAGTTAAGACAGCTTGGATTTAGATTTAGACCTCTTTAATTGAGTTGGAGCTTACCCCGACTCTGGATTACGTTTTACTGTCTGCTGTGAAGGCTCTTCATTGACCGGAGGTCATCATTAAGAATATATAGCTTATTGGCAATGAGAGTTATAGACGGGAAAACCAAAACCTGGATCGCTAAAACAGGACCAGCTGGATAATGTTTGACCAGGTTGGAAATATATCCGTTTTTGTTTGCATTGCATACGCACTTCGACTGAAACAAAAGACCGTTATGCCCCAGGAAAGTTGGTGAAAGCGACTGCCAGCCACTCTAAGCCGTACAGATCGTGTAACTCCTGAAAAAAATAAAGGTCAGGAGAAAGTATCCGCAGAGCCCGATGATGCTCCTCTGCAGCCGTGTGGAGCAGCTGTGAAAGACATCAGCAGTGTAAGAGCGGAGAGTCTATAAACTTGATATTTTGTAATGTATTGAGCTCATGCAACGCTGTGATGGAAAAGGCAGGTATGTCAGGAATCCTACTTTCAGACAGCGCTCCATTAGAGTCTGATGCAATCTGGGGCTGCAGAAACCTGCTTCAGAAGAAAATCCCAGATGCTACAGTACGTGTGTGTACGCTCCATCCTGTGCATCCTACACTATAATGACACCGATACTGTGTGGCTCTGCAGATGTCACGTTTAAATGTGATGCTATGGATTTTCCAGAGGGCACAGGAGCATTTAACGTTCAATGGAGTGAGGCCGGTTGGAGAATCATTTTCAGACTGAAATCAGTATGAAATCAGAGCTCTGTCTGTCTGACTCGCTCTCGCTCCCCTTCTCCCTCCCTGATGATAAAGACAGATGTGTCACCAGATCACTGAGCCCATTTGATGTCGGACTTGTCGTGAGGAAAACATTAGTACACACTGATATTGGGAATGAATATCCACATACAGAGCTCACTGTTTTGATCTTTGTCTCAAGGGCCCAGCGGCGTTGGCGTTAATGAACTGAAGAGGAGGCTCCTGATCTCCGACCCCGACCGCTATGGCGTCACCGTACCGCGTAAGACAGACATCCAAAAGTGTCACCTTCACCTCCCGCGCACGCACTGGTTTCTCGTCTTTTTACAGCTGTCCTCCCGTCCTGTCCTGTCCTGTTCTTTCAGACACCACACGTGAGAAGAGACGGCAGGAGAACGAAGGCGTGGATTATCATTTCGTGTCAGTTCACATGTTTGAAGAGGATATTCTCAATCATAGGTACATAAGCAGGTGTTGCTCTTGAGGTTTCTTTTCCCACGGTGTTAAAAATAGTCCCACTCCTTCTTTCTCTTTCATGAGAGTGATGTCCACCATTTTTACTGCTGTCTGATTACCATTTCATGCTGTCTTACTGTATTTCCTCTCTGTTCTTGTTCCCGTTTCTTTCTACCTCCAGGTTTGTAGAATATGGAAGGTACAGAGGACACTACTATGGAACGAGTCTAGACTCTGTGCACAGAGTGATGGCTGAGGGCAAGGTGTGCCTCCTTGATGTGCACCCTAGTGTGAGTATTTGAGATAAATTAAAAAAAGTGTTAATGTAGCCCACTGAATTATACCTCTGAGTTGAGGCTCTACGTAATCAACGCTGGAGCCTGTCGTGCACCTCCCATTTTTGTAAACTAAAAACCATCGTCGTCATCGTTTTGAAGAAAACAATATACTGTGAAGAAAATACAGCCCCCATTAAATAGCATTTGAAGCCATGTTTGATTTGTCCTGATTTCATTTGAGTAAAAAAAAAGTCTGCTAGCCGCTACATAAATTTATTCAACACAATGTAGGGCTGCAAAATTAATCATGATCACTATTTTGGCTTCCCACAATTAAATGAACATGATCAACTGCAATACTGATGATTAAAATGTGTGCTCCACTCATAGAAAACCCTGACACAAGAGACATGACATGCTGCTACACCTGCACTCTATATATATACATAACAGCGGCAGATTCATATCCATAGAAGATGCACTGAATTCAGATGAAGACAATCCTTATTTTAATTCTCATTTTGGTAAAAATATTAGCTGATTTTTATTCTTTTGTTAAATGCTGTTGCAGTTCTTCCCGGGCTCATGTGAGTAGAGAAAAAGTCTGCTAGCTTCTAGGCTAATTTATGCAATGTAAAATGTCATAGGCTCATGCTAATAGTGTTAGCATGTTGTATATGTGGGGAAACTGGATTGAGTAACGCACAGGAACAGTGCATGTGCAAGCTGTCAACTGAAAATGTAATTAACTTTAGCTAACAGTGCTAGCATTGATGACAGAATGGAATTCCCAGGACACTTGGGACACGGATTGATGCAGCCTCCTGTTAAATGTAAGCTATTGAAAGTGAAAGTACTAGAATGGAATACAAATGATTCAAATATTTTGCATGCATTTCATGCCGTGTTTGGGCCACCATTGGCCCACCGGCTGCGCTTTGAGCAGCAACGGTGTTAAATCTGCGTTTAATTATAAATCAGCCTTAAGGGACTGCGTGCTGCTGGTTTGTTGGGATGCCTCAGCAGAAGAGGAATAGCATGACCCTCCACTTGTTATGACCTGCTAGTTAAGGTCCTTGCTAACAAGTAGGAAGTGGGACTCCAGGTGTATCAGAGGAGAGTGTATCATAGCGCTCTCCAGTCTCTCTACATCAACAGAGGGAATGCAAGTGATATGGTACATGAGGACAATCCAAAATTTGGAAAAGGACGACCAAATGCAAAACAAAACAGGCTGTTTATCTGCCACACATCATTGCCTTTATATCATGTAAACAGTCTGGAAAGTAAATCCCTCATGCATTCATCACAAACCAGCATATTGGGTTACAACATTTAATATTATTTAGGCCGATCCCTTGAAATCTTATTGTATTCTTTTGATGTGTCGACATTATTTAGATGGATCATTGTGCCATAAATGCTCCTTCCTACATCTGACCTCCTTATTTTTTGTCTTCCTCACCACAGAAAATAAAGCACGTATACACAGCTGAATTCAAACCATACGTGGTGTTCGTGAAGCCCCCGCGTATCGAGGAGCTGCGCCTCACCAGGCGGAGAGCTAAATTCATCTGCGATGAAGACGACAAGAACTCAGTCAGGATCTTTTCAGTAAGAGAAACTATAACATAAACACACAAAACACACTCCACCAGGTACACGTGTGAGCGCAGGTGCTTGTTCCATGTCCTGTAACATGTGGGGCGGAGTGAGGTCAGACACCCTGACCTCAATGTTCCCACCCAGCTCCACGGACATGCACACACCTAAACTGCCTCCCTCACACACACACCTTGCCTTACACATGGTTGACCCTGTGGTTTGCATTTAAGAGACGTTTAAGAGACAAAGGGAGTTACAAGGCTGCTCGGTGGGTGGCTTCTTGTTCCATCACTGATGTAAAGGTGGGTACAGTTAATCCAGGAGGTGTAACATCTTGTGCAGTGTTAATTTTGGCAACTATTTTAGATTTAGTCTTTTAGCATTTAGATAAAAATGCTTATTAGTTTAGTCACATTTAAGTCGTTCTTATCCTTCATAGTTTTCATCCAGCTTTAATTGACGACAATTTAAAACATGTTACTCCAGTTTTTAGTCGACGAAAAGTCACTATCTTTTTGTCAAAATGTTTTTTTCTCTTTAAACTAATCCAATCAGGCTGATACAGGTATGTGACAATGGAATCAAGGTGACAGGTTATACAAACATTTCATTTAGACATAATTATTTCCTACAACTGCAAACAATTTCTACACACTTTCTCCAGGAGTCTTTTTTTGACTGTTTTAAAGGATAGTTATGAGCACACACTTCGGCTCCAATCACACAGAAAGCGTTGTAGCAGCTGAGGCGCCTTTTTGTAATCATTTTTTATGAGAATGAAGCTGTTCGCTCGCTGTTTTTGCGTCGCTATGTGCCTCGCGTTTCTGCACTCTAGGCGCCTAGTGTTTTTGCCGGAGTGCTCTGAACTCCGCAAGTTGAAAAAACTTCAACTCAGAGCAGGAAACCACTCGACATAATCTCGTCATCTCTTTTTCCCCAAGCGGTCCTTTGGTGATGGTCAGGACAACAAGTTTACAGTTGGTTGGAGGAGGAACCGGTGGTGCTCTGTTGCTCAGCAGGACCAATGGACTCCCTATAGTTAGTATTCATAGGCCCAAAGATAGACAGCAGGTTGTCAAACTGCCCCTGAGTCGTCCTAAAATATGCCTGGAAACATCCATCATGGTGGCGAAGCTCCTGGACCAACTGCTGGTACTCCCCATGATCCAGCCTCTTTTTTAGGGTCTCATGTACCCACACAGATCTC
>JAPZEB010000004.1:7067466-7092349 GCA_029783705.1 Chaetodon striatus | reverse complement strand
ACAGCTGTTTGGTGCTGGGTAGACAGAATACAGCAGGTTTATCTGAGTTTTACACTAAAAACAGCTGCATTTAACAAATATAATCAAAAATCTCCGACTAAGATCTACTAAATTAAAACTAATGCAAGACACAAATTTGGCAAAAGCTATTTTTTCAAGATATTTGAGGGAAACAGAGAAATTCAAACAGCACGAGATTGTTTACAGAGTATCTTGATAGTGATATTGCAGCTTTTTCTTAATAAATAATCATCAGTAATGTGGATGTAATGACTAAGTGGGTACAGGCAAATAGCTAGAACATTCTGGTGAGTCCAGAAAATGACGTCACTTCACCATAATGCAGCCTTTAAAACCAGGACGACACTTAACGATATTATATCATGATACTGATTTAATATTGATATGTTGCCCAGCCCTGTTGAGGATACAATCAATATTCTCCAGCACACACTTGATAGACGTTTGGCCCTTTTGGCCTGGCGTTTGGGAACCGACGAGACACACACACACACAGACACACACGGTGCCAAACTACCCAAACAAAGAGAGATATATGTCCTTCCACAGTGTTTTTTACAGGTCTCCTGGCTGCCGATCGTAGGTGTGTTCCCCGCTAATATCAACAGTTGAGCCGGTGAACACATCACAGAGGGACAGGAGTAAATGGTGTGTGATAGCATGTAGCATTCTCCGACCGCTGCTGAGGAATGTGAGCGAGGAATTTACTGCACCTAACGGGGATGCTTCTGGTCCATGTGTTTTTCAGCTTTGAAACCATTGAAACTCAACCTCCCCACCGAAGCTGCTGAATTATGAACAGGGACGAGAGTTATGGAGCCCTTTAATATGTTTAACGGTTGAACAAGTGCTGCTCGGATTTTAGCCATAACCTTCAAAAGTTTCAACTGTAGACAGGAGAGGGGGAAAAAACGCATTTTATCACGTGTGTTTGCTTAAAGATTATCAAGTTATGATTGTGCATGGCAAAGTAATTACTGTATATCCAAACAGTCTTACATAAGAGTGTTTGGATGTCAAGAGGAAAAACATACGTGGATGACAGCTCAGTCCAACCACAGAGTCTTTTCAAGTGCAGCTGGGCCCGGTGCCAGCATGTTGTCATGTCGTTACACTAATGACGCCGCTAAGCTTCTGTCAGACCCACTTTTTGTAATTGTTCGCAGCCCTTGTTGCTTCAAAACGGAGACAAACACTGACAAATATGAGCAGTATGACTGGATCATCCCTGCTCACACTGCAGACAGCGTGAAAGATGCACAATTCTGACACTCAGATGAACACGTTCTCTTTACACAAGGATCAATTTCATTTTCCAGTCTTTGTGTTAACTGCATTATGAGCCAATTTGTACATGAAATCCATTTCAGCTCGGCAGGATTCACTCCCCGACACGAGGCACAGTTTGGTGGTTTTGCTGGTTAATAGCAACCGTGCAATTACACCCATAAATTTCCAGAATCCCCCGGTAAAACATGCATTAATATCTGCTGACACGATTTTTGGTAAAACCGCGAGAGATTCATGTGCCTCATGTAGAAAATATGAGGGCATGTCAGAGTGCTTAGCACAGGCTGCACTCACACCAGGCTACATTTTACTAGTAAATCTTATGACCACATTTGCTGATATTCATGTGCAATATTTTTCATATCCTGGAGTGCTACCGAGGCTGCCGCTCCGCAAGCTTTTCCCTCACAGAGCTCTCTCTCCAGAGAGGTGATTGGACGGCGGGAGAGCCAATAGGCGGCTGAGCAGCAGGTTATTTGAACTCTCCTCACACAGCTCAACTAAACCAGACAACATCCTCTGAGTTTTCAAACATTATTCTCTCGTAAGAGTGTGTCATCATCTCAGAAGAGGACGGAAAACTTTTTTTTTTTTTAACCCTTTTTAAAATTGCCTTTACGTCAAGTATCCAGAATGGGAACCTGCTGCTTCTATTTACATCTGGAAGTGTACTCATGCACCTGTTGATCTGTTGAGGAAGACTCTCTGCATTTAACAATGAACAAAGTCGCTGAGATGAAGTCTGACGCTCTGCTTCATTTGGAGGACAACATGAGAGCGGAGGAGAGGAGCAGACTGAACTGTGTGGACTTACCTCAGAGCAGTTTAACAGACGAGCAGAACGCAGACCTGCTGCGATGCCAGGACACCACTGACGACAGCTCTCCTATCAAATACAGAAGATACGGGTACGCCCTTTTAGTCTGTGTTGGAAATACAGTTTTAAACAATTCAACAGGTGGTCATACTTTGTTTTAGAGTTGTAATATGTATCTTAAAATGCAGTATTTTAACATCTAGGTCATGCTAAAATATTGTTTTTACTCTGTATTTTTTTCATAGCTGAAAAATTCTTTGCAGTTCTTTAGACTTAGAAGTCACAGACAAATAATTTGATATCGTGCTGTTTCACGTATAAAAGCCAAAGTCTGAACGGAGCAGATTGTGGGTGGTCGTCGTGAATCTATGAAGCAACTTGTGATCCCTCCAGGTCTCGTCTGGGCGGGGTCAAAGTTCGCCACAAGAGACAGGTGCTGCAGGACATGGCCCGGCCGCTGAAACATTGGCTGTACAAACACCGGGACAACCCCTACCCCACCAAGACGGAGAAGGTCCTGCTGGCTCTGGGCTCACACATGACGCTAGTGCAGGTGAGAGGCGAGCTCGTGTAAGAAAGCAGGGATAGTTTTGGAGCAAAAGTGATATTGAATTTTGTGGGTTAAAATGAAGCCAGTGCTGTTTTATAACGAGGTGCATCTGTGCAGGTTTCGAACTGGTTTGCAAACGCTCGTCGGAGGCTGAAGAACACAGTGAGACAGCCCGACCTGAGCTGGGCCCTGAGGATCAAACTGTACAACAAATACATCCAGGGAAACGCTGAGAGGCTGAGCGTGTGCAGCGATGACACCGACTCAGAAGGTACAGGCTGCAGTATCATTTTATAGTATTTATTATTTCTCCTTTTTAAAGATGAAATTGTGAAGAAAAGATTTAGATCATAACTGAAATAGCAGTGTACAGATAAATACATATATAGTATAATTTATAGACATATACAGCACATAGCTGCATCATCCTATATGAATCATTTGAATCAGTACAACATGTTTTGTCTCCTTTCCTGCAGATGAAGAGTGTCCCTTACAAACTCCCATCAGCCAATCAGACTTCGTCAGGTCATCTTCCCACAAGAGCGTGCTTGAGAAGCAGGGCAGCGTCCTCGCCATGGCGGACTCCGCCAACAGCGACGACAGCGCGTCGCCCCCATCCAAGTACAAGAGCAGTTTACTGAATCGATATCTGAACGACACCCTGCGTCACATGATGGCAGCGAAGGCCGACAGCGTCACCTCAGCTCGCAAGAGGAGGAGCCACTCCGAGTCGTTCAGCTCCAACGAGTGCGATCGAGACGTCGTCTCGCCGGCGTCGTCCTATGAAACAGAGGCCAACTTCGTCTACCACATGGGTGAGAGACGTCAATTTGTCACTGTGCATGACAACATCACACGTTAAAGCAACTACAAGGGACTTTCGTTTTGTGTTGACATTGGCGCCCCCTGTGGACAACAGCAGTAGCGTTTCCTTTGGCACCAGCGCCGCTTTATATTAGGAGCTTCATCTGGCTAGCACATGCATTTGTTTTGGAAGCAAGACACAATTTATTTTAGAGGTCTAGTGTGTGGGATTTAGTGCCATCTAGCGGTGCAGGTGCAGACTGCAACAAACTTATGTTGTTGTTATGTAGTTAACATGAAGATATGTACTTAACAAAAATGCACGTAGGTTAAGTTTCGAGAAAAAGATTACATAGGTTAGGTCTAGTAAAATAAACCTGGTTTTGCATCATCACGTCACGTATTTAATATAAAGCTATGTACTAGATTTAGGCAAGTAAAGTGATGTAGGTTAGGTTCAGGAAAAGAAACGCAGTGATGATGCGCCTCTAAACAACTCACTTGGTTTGACACGTGACACAAACAGCTGTCTCCTGAGGGAAAGTTCTGTGCTGTTTGACCCAACCATCGGCCCAAACTGCCTCTGTACCAAGCAGCAACATCTGAGGTTAAACAATTGTTGCCTCGCTCAGTGACACCTTACCGGCTCCGAACTGTGGTTGTGAACATGCTGGCTTATTAGCATTAATTTAGTGTGGCTTGTTCTTAGCTACTAACTAGCTTCTAGCGGTGCCGACCACTCTAGAGACAGAAGGATAGCGAGGTGTTCGGGTGCTGTTCACCAATAATGGCAGCAGCCCTGAGCTTATCTAGACACTTCATTTTATCACTTTTTGGCACCTGCCATCTTCACCATGACACACCCGAGAGAGAGCTGCCTCCATCCACACACACACATACCAAAGCACACATCACACACTCACAGGTAACCCACAAGGCCACCGCCCTTAAAGGAGAAAAAAGTTGAGCCGGTAACACAATGCGAAAGTGCCAGAAACTGCAGTTCCTTCAATGGCCACTTGAGGCTGACCCCAAAAGCGAGTCAGTCCCCATAGACCCCCATATACAGCAGATATAAACATGTTTACAGCCTGTAACAAAAAACGGTTTTGTTCTCTGGAGCTAATTTCAACATTCACAACCCATTTACATTTTATTAAGGCCCAGAGTTACGTATATTTAAGGACAGGGCCGCTTGACCGACAGGCTCACCACAGTCTGTGAGTCGCTCTTTCACAGCACCACCCTCTCGCCCAAATATGGTCGCTTCTGGCTCTAAAAGACCAACATGGCGACAGCCAAAATGCCGAACTCGAGGCTTCAATATGGGAGTCCGCAAACTAATGGGTGACGTCATGGTAGCTACGCCAATTGTTTTACGCAGCCTATGCGCCGAATGTAGATTTAAACTTCACTTTATACTACTTCTTGCGTTACTCCCGACGGCACACTGGTCACGTGATTGTAGCCGTCAAGATTATGTAGGTTATATACGAATTCTGGTGCATTAGTATTTGTTGGTCTACGTACCAACAGTGCATGGGAGGAGCCTGTTCCTGTTAACTGGCTTACGTACAAAGTAGCCGAAACTTTGCCGGAGAAACTGTGCTGTTAATCATTTTGTCTGATTTGGTGGAAATTCGGACTGGGTCACCGACATTAGGAAAACTATATAGAAATAGCCAATCTTCTTGCTCATGGTCTCGTTTGCTTATTTAGGTCATAGAGAGGCATCAGTATTAAATTGGGACTGTTTCGTAACCAGATAAAATCTCCTTGTAGCTGCTTTAAAGCAGTTAGAGTTTTCTTGCTGTAGAGAGCAACATCTGCACTGAATATAGAAGCAGCGAAAGCAGTGATGCAACGTGGAGGGTAAACTGGGAGGGAAAGAGATGATAGCACCCCCTGTCCACAGAAATCATCAAAGCATCTTCCTTGTTAATTGCAGATTTATGTTGAATGTGAGGTAAAATGACACTTTAACTACCCTGCTTCCCCTCAGTTCATTTTTAACACACCACAGTGTACAGTAAAATAAGAACAGACCGAACAGAAACTTCCACATGGCTCCTCAGAGCTCCCTGACGTTAATAAATCTCTGGCATTCCACTGAAAGTCAGAAGCTCTGCGAGATTCAATTATAAAGTTACAGCGAATCTGGGAGGGAGTCTGACACCTGGGTGCCCTTTCAGACCTATAGGGAGCCCAGCTCACTGACAACCCTCAAATCCGCTAAAGGTACGGGAGCCAAAGCCTTTACAAACATCACTAATAAAGACTCATGCAGACGCTGAAATCCCTCATTTTAAAATTGGACGGAGCTCACGCTGGCTGCCGCTGCACACCGCAAATATCATTTCCATATACTAGAATGTGCCATTTGTTCCGCTTCAGCTTCTTGCCATGGTGGAAATGTCCAGTCCAGTCTCAAGGACAATTACAGCATGTCTGAGACTTTATTCTTCCCAGGGTGAGAAGTGGGAAACTCAGCCAAATGTAGAAGTGGAGCAGTCTGTCAGTAAAGCACTGAAGACGTCTCGTGGAGCGACTGTCAGAGCTGCCACTCATCTGTGAGACAACGCAGAGCGAGATCACTCATGTCCATTTGGCGTTTACCGTCCCTGTTTGAGGGTGTAGCTCTGCTTCCCTGACTCATGTGTGCTTTGGCAGGCGGCTTCTCCCAAGTGTTACTTTCCTACTCAAAATCAATCTAAATGTACATTACATTATAAGAGTTGTGAAAAGATTTTTGAAACCAGTTCTGCTCTTTAGCATATCTCATCAGTTTCACTCTAAAAATTAAACAAGGCATGCTTTAAGTTCCTTTTTTATTATTGCAGGGCCACTTTCCAAGCAAACATTAAATCCTGGTCAACGGTTGTTTAATGGATATTTTTATAGTTTGTGACAAGGCTTAATCTGTATCCGGGAAACGCAGGTTAACCTCAAATTGGCCTATAGACATGAATAATTAGGATAATTCATCATCTGAACAGGCTTGACTTCACATTTAAAGCAACAGTGAACCAGTGAAATGGTATACAGTGTATACAGAATATCGTCTTACTATAAACTATCGAACAACTGTGTTTATATTTAACAAACAAACAAAAAACTCCTAACAATATTGTTTATTAAAGAATTATGACACATAAACAACTGCTGTGTTGAAGTGGTGACTTGAGCTAGACATCGTTAGAAAACTACGATTCTTGCGGTTCAATTGATGCAGACCATTTTAAGATACAACCACCACAGCAGGTACAATAAACACCTCTGTCAGACCACCAACAAACAAACAAACAAACAAACAAACAAACAAACAAACAAACACTTATAACTCAGCTAAAAAGCCTTATCATAATCATCAGACCAATAATATTCCGACAAAAAACGTCCCAATACATTCACAAAGGTCCAGACGATCGAAATCCAGTGAAATATTTAGTCCAAACTAGGGCTGATATACTGGTTTCAAGGTTTACCGTGATATAAAACTTGACGGTTATCATACCCTGTATATTTGAGTTTCTCCGATATCTACGGACAGAGAATCCCCCCATATTTAGATATTGTCGTAAAATGTTTGTTTAACCAAAAATAACCCTTTGATTTTCATTCCTTTAAGGGTCATTTTTACTGATAATATAAATTCTGTAATATCGTGGCACCATCAAACTGCAATATCTTCTCAGACGCTTATCGTAACGTGAAAATCTCATACCGTTGTAACCCTCGTCCAAACACATGATTACATCTGTAGTTATCCACGGACTGTCTGTGTATCTTTTTAAATGATCTGATTTCTCCACATACTGGCCATAATATCTCCAGTTTGCATGTAAATATTGCAGAAAGCTCAACATTAAAATGGCAGCTGAACTCTGGCCTTTTGATTGACACCTCACTTGAGCCAATAGGAGCTTCCATGTCCTCTCCACAGCCTGCAATAACCAATGAGAGCCTGGAAGGGCGTGCCTCTCTTTTGGGTGTGTCGCTTCAGCCAATAGTGAGCAGGTGGTCTGATGGCTGTAAAAAATCCAGCCTTTCTTATTGATTTAGATTTTCTAAAAATCTTTTTACACATTTAGGTCAAATTTTTAGACATTTCTGTTTCGACTGATTTTTTTTTCACTGTTAATCAGACATTCATTGTTTTAACCTCATTTTTTGGAAAGTGTCTGGACACAACCAAAAAAAACATGTAGCCTAACATGTTGATTTTCTGTGGTACTTTTATCCACTTTGAATTTGGACAAGCTGAGGCCTCATGCTTTCACTGATAACACACTCACGTCTGTACGCTAAATATGAAGCTACAGCCAGCAGACAGTTAGCTTAGGTTAGGACACGGAGAGGGGGCGGGGCAAAAAAAACCCAGAAAAAGTTCACTATAAAACATTATATAGTATCTTGTTTGTGTTGTGTGTTTAAAAAAAATACATTTTAAAACAATAATTTGCAGTTTTGAAGAAGGCTGTGTGACTTTATTATTTTGTACAGATTTAACAAACGAGATGTAACAGTGGACGTTAGAGGTTTCTTTTTTTGGTCTGGTAAATTATAATAATTATCATTATTATATTGGACAGCGCTAGGCCAGCTGTTTTCACCCTTTAAGTCTTTATGCAAAGCTAAGCTAACATCTGCTGAAGCTTCATTTAACGTACAGAAAGCAAGTGAGCAGATTTCCCAAAATGTCAGGGACTGCGCTGTTTACAGTGGGCGATGAATTCAAATCCTTTACTCAGTTAACAGCACTAATACCACACTGTAAAAATACTGTGTTACTTGTATAAGTCCTGCATCGACAATATTACTTAGGTGAAAGTATGTATCAGGAAAATGTATTTTAATTATAAAAGTAAAAGTACTGAAAGCAAAACAAATTAAATACTAAATCCAGATAATTAAAGTTATTAAAAGTAAAAATATCAAGTCCTCATATTTGAGAAGCTACAACCATTAAATGTTTTCACATGAAAAAATGGCTTCAAAATATATATATATAAAAAATTGCCAGTTAATTTTCTAATCAATTAACTAACTGCTTAATCTTATTGTGTAATATTTCCCTTTGGAGTTTAGTGATGTATAAACAGAAAGTGATTACAATACTGGAGCAAAGTTGGAGCACCTCAAATTTGTACTTAAGCAAAAATAACCATATATTTTCTTCTATTCACACCAAATGTAGGAACAACTGGAGCCACTGCAGCAATCAGTCAGACAGAGGGAGAGACAGTGACCACCATAATGAACAGATCATTTCTGCAGCTAAATGCAAACAGTTCTTACAAACATCAACACACTACAAACTTTAACAGGCTTACACAAACAGTTTTCACAAACACACACACACACACACACACAGCTTCAGCTGCATGTTCAAACCGTTTACACAAATAAACCAAAACACACAACAGCGGCCTGAATAATTTCCGTCACACTGACATGGCGGACATATTAGACTTTAAAAACTTACCTTTGATGGTCGAAAGTTGAAACAAATCCAGGCCTTGAAATAGGCCTTGGTTTCCCACTGTTGACATCCAGGAGCGAAGAACTGAATGTTTTTACAGGAGCTGATTTGTTCAAACGGTATTTTGGCGAAACTTTAAACGAGACGCGTCAAATAAAGTCATTTTGTTGAAATATCGAAGTAGACATTTTGTTTCCTGACGGAAGCCTTTAATGCACGCGACATGTTCAGGGACCGTCGGAAATTTGACAATTCAACGATAATTCCCAGTTTTACAGTTTCTATTGCTGATAAATAGAATTTTTACCTGTTTTTCAGAGAAAACGTGCCTTTTATGTTCAGACAGCATTTAAAATAAAATCAAAATCCAACCACAAAAGGTCCAGTGTGTAGCATTTAGAGGGATTTAGTGGCATCTAGCTGTGAGGATTGCAGATTACAACCAGCTGAAACTTCTCCTGGTTAGGATTCCTTCAGTGTTCATTGTTCAGGAGGTTTTTACCAGGAGCTGAATAATCTGTAGAGGCTTCTTCCTCCCCAGAACAAATGAACTAATTAACTAATTAACTAACTTAATTAATTAAGTGATTTAAATCAGTAAAAACACAGAATAAAACAGTGTCACATTAAAAATCAGTTTATCTGATGCTGTTTGGCACGTCCAAGATGAACTGCTGATGTGTGCTCATCTTTCTTCTCTAATAAGTTAAGATGCAGATATCCAGAAGGTTCAGGAGCTGAATCATCTGCACAGGCCTCCTCCTCCCCAAAACAAACAGACCAGGTGATTTAAACCAGTACAAACACTGAATAAAGTCGTTTCACGTTTAAATAAATGAGTATTTTCCAGCGCTCTCCTCTTGGAGGGGCTGCTAACTACAGTAGCCAAGGTCCCTCTCAGAGGCCAAAATAAAAAACATAATTAAGTATGATGTCCGAAACCATGAAAAAGGTCGTACTATAGCATGTCGTTAGAAATCATTGGAGTTCTGGAATAAGGGGCCGTGGGAACAATGAGTGGTCACCTTTCTTAACCGTGCTAACTGTCTTCTTTCTGATTTAGCACAGATTAAACAAACGAGGCATATCGTATTAACTCGTGACCTTTGGAGGTGTCTTCACTAAGTGTTAGCTGGACTTTTTCCCCTCAGACTTACTGGGACATTTCTAAAAGTTTTCAAAGTTTTTTGAGCATCATAATCCTTGTGAAGTAACTCATGTCACTATCAGGATTTGATTATTTGGTCCAATAATATTTCAAAAGTCTGGAAGAGCCACACCATTACATTATTTTATCTCCATTAAAGTTAGCAGAGCGCTAAATGGAAGTTAGCTGCTCGGCTCTACTTGGCTGCTGTAGGTCTCTGAAATCTGGATACTTTCATACAGAGGAAATGGAGCATTTTTTTTTAGCTTCATGCGACAATGAGCAGCTCTGAACAGGATCCGCCTCCAATGCTCTATCCAGTTCTCTTCATACATCCAAGGGACCAAATGATTCACAGACTTGCCCAGAATTTTGTGGACTCTTGAGCCCAAAGGCAGCTGATTAACTGCTCATGTCAATTGGCTAAAAGGAGCAAACATGGATGCAAATTTGCGCTCTTCTGTTTGACTTTTAGACAGAGCTAGGCCAGCTGTTCCCCATTTTTGTCTTTAAGCTAAGCTAAGCTAACATCTGCTGGCTGCAGCTTCATACTCACTTACTTCTCATCTAGCTCAGGGCAGGACAGCATAGAAGCATATTTCCCAAAATTTTACCCCACTCCTTGGAGCACGTTATTGCTCGCTTCAAATCATACGTCTTTTGGACTATTTGGGGGTTACTTGATGTCATCACACACTACGTGGGCAGCAAATGTTTGTGCAAACTTTTAATGCATCCCTGCTGGTCATATTAAGGGTGTTTGCAACCCAGTACGGCCCCTCTGTGGAGGTGAAGTGGAAAGTCAAGCTGCCAGATTCATGACAGGCACTAACACCATTAACACGTTAATACTCCGCCCGGGAGACGGCTAAAAGTAAACCTCAAGTGATGGACTAATAAGTGATGGATGCCACCACGCAGTGTCTTACAAGGACATTTTAATCAGAATCCCAAAGGCAGTAAAAGTCTAATAGAAGAGTACAGTGATGTTAAGTTTTATTCTACAGGAATGTGCGGATGTTTACACCATATAATATGTTTCTCGCATCAACATCAGTATTTCCCTTTAAAAGGCTGGAGAGCCATAAATGTGACCAGAATGATGTTTTATTGGACGCAGAGCGGTGAAAAACATATCTGGACAAACGCCTCGCTGCGTTTTCCATCCATTTTGTTTCAAATGAAAACATGCATGCTGAGCGGGGAGTCTCTCGTTCGTGAATACATGTCCGCATCGAGGAAATAAGGTGTTACAATATTTTCTCAGTACACAGTTGTTTCCAGCGCAGATCCCAACGACACACCTGTGAGATGACTGAAGGGATTTAAGCTGATATTGTAAGAGAACACAAACACTTAAATCAGCTCATGTAGGCATTATTTCATTGTAAGTGGTTTACATGAGACAGAGTCTAATGTTCCCCAGCTCATTATCCTCTTAATATGACTCATTAAAGAGACCTTTTTAAGGGTTTTATTTTCTCAGCGATGTTTTTCTTCGGGTCAAATGTTAAATGTATGTTTCCCTAGGTCGATATGTTGAAATAACCCACCTACAGTTTATAGCATACTGATATTATACTCTCTGAAACCCAATTTTTTAATTGACTTTAGACATTAATATCTCCACAGTGGCTGAACGGATTTTAACCCTTTAAACTGCATTTGAAACGTCTGTTTCCCTTTATTACTTTGCAATTTGAACTGTAAAGCTATCCCTCACCAATCTATTACAATATAAGTTTATATAAACAGATATAGGACTCTGCGAACACTGGGATGACCCTGGCAGGGTTTATGGTAGTGACAGAAAGCTATATTGCACAGTATACGGAAAATAGTTTATGTTTAATACAAATTAAAATACAATTATTCATTGTCTTGCCAAGAATTAGATTAGAGGATTGATACATCTCTGAGAGTATCAATCTTTTTATCTAAGAAAGTAAATAAGAGTATTTTCCAAACAGCCCAGATGCCAGAGGGAAACATTTGTACATTTCATACGTGTCATATCAACATTATAAAGTGACGTCGTATATGAGCTGACTGTGTCATCTTGAGGTGGAGGATATGGTGGATGACTTGTCACCTAAGATGGCTGCCAAGCTGCAGACCACTGTTCCAGACCAACAAACAACAAATCCAGTTGTGTTTTACCAAGTGATTTCTTTAAAACCACCAGCGTGAGCGTTTTGTCATAATCTTTCAGTGTTTTTCCAGCAGATTTTTAGGTTCCAGACATGCCTGTTTTGGAGTGATGTCAGTGTTTTCAGCAACATTTTAGGTTCCTAATGTGGTCGTTTAGTGACCCATCAGTGTTTTTCCAGCATTTCACTAGGCTCCAAACGAGGGTGTTTTGGAATGATGTCAGTGATGACAGTGAATGATGGAGTGATACTGTAGTGTTTTTCCAGCTGCTTTTTTAGTTCCAAACATGCTCATTCAGTGACCCATCAGTGTCCCAACTTGGTGTTTTGGAGTCACTAGTCAGTGATTTTCCAGCAGCTTTGTAGGAACCAGACGAGGGTGTTTTGCAGGGACAAGTCTGTGTTTTTTCACAGGCTTTTTTGTCTCCAAACATGGATGTTTTGGAGTGATGTCAGTGATTTTCAAGAGGCTGTTTAGGTTCCAATTGTGAGTGTTAGGGAGAGACATCAGTGTTTTTCCAGTGGGTTTTTAGGCTCCAAATGTGGGTGTTTTGGAGTGACCTCTCAGTGATTTTTTTAGCTGCTTTTTAGGCCCCAAATGTGGGTGTTTTGAAATGACATCAGTGTTTTTTCAAGCGCATTCTTAGGTTTCAGACGTGAGTGTTTTGGTGTGACCTGTCAGCGATTTTCCAGCCGCTTGTTAGGCTACAAACGTGGGTGTTTCAGAGTGACATCAGTGTTTTTCCAGCAGCTTTTTCAGTTCCAAGTGTCATCATTTCGTCACCCACTGGTGTTTTTCCAGGGAATTTTTAGGCTCCCAACAGGGGTGTTGTGTAGCAACCCATCAGCGTCTGTTAAAAAGGGATTCTTCTTTACTAAGACATTGCTGCTTTTCCAGGTTTGATTGTGCCCCAAAACTGTGTATTTTTAGCCAAAACATGATCTTTTCCTAACCATGACCAAGTGGGTTTTGTGCCTAAACCTAAGCAGACATTAACCACAGCATTGTTAAAATGTTTCACCACATCAGCTACATGGCAACATGAAAATGTAACATATCCTTAGTTTGTAGAAACACAACGCCAACATTTTTTGGAGGACTGGGTTGTGCCAAAAAATCAAACTATTCCTTATTTGTAAGTAAATAATGTTAGATAAAAGCTCTAACATGAAATTACTGTATAACTATACTGCAGCAGTGTGATATATAGGCCTATATACAAAAAAAAGCAGTGAGAAGCTTCATTACCCCTTGTAAAAATCAGTTGTAACTGATCCCCGTTGTAAATTTGAGACTCACCAGAGGTAAAACAATGTTTATTCTTGGTAATAAATACAACAGAGGTACTGAAGTACTTTCTTGGCAGAGCATGTTATGGCTAAAGAGAGAAATGCTCAGGGACGTTCAGTAGCAAAAAAGTATAAAACAGTAAAATGATTTACTATCAGCAAGTAGTTGCTCTTGGCTCCAGCCTGGCTAAAGAAATCAGAGACAGGGATGTTTCGGGCTGTTAGCATTGAAAGTCTGTGTTTCACAGTGGGCCTCTAATTTCCCTGTCTATTGCTCTCTGATGAAAAATCAGTTTTGACCAGCTTCTATCTGCTCCAATGAAAAAAGGCAATATTCCAAAACTGCAATGGAAAATAACGTCTACATATAATGCACAGACCTCAAACTGAGATTGTGCAAGCAACGTGATATTACTCCGAAGTCCTATTTATCCTGCTCCTGCTTCTGAAACAGCCAGATATTGTAGTTTCATTTCAGGACCTGGAGAGAAAGAGCGTTCCTTCTTCCACAGATGTAGCGAGGTTCTCAGGTATTCGTTCAAACCACACTCCCCTGCCTGCTGGTACAAGTTAATCAAGTGCCTCGGTCAGAAGAGATGGAGATGTGCAGGGACAGGTTTTGGAAAAGGAACAACACACATCGAAGCCACTTTAAAGGTCCTAGAAGAGGTTTGGAAACCTGAAAACACACTCGGTCCTCATGACACGATGCAGATATCAGATTTTTTTTTCTCCCTCTTAAAAGCTCAAGAGAAATACTGCATTGAATTTATGTTGGCCAGAGTAGCTGAGCACAGGCAGAGTGGTGCACTTCACTGAGTCCAACCTTTCTGGCACTGTAAAACAAATCCAGAGAGACATCCTGGACAAGCAGTAACTGTATCAAGGCAGTAATTAGAATATATATTGGGGGGGACACAGCCAGTAATAAAAAAAAAAACTGCCATGCTACGACAAGCAACACGCGGCCATCCAAGGTAATAATTCACACATATAATGATAATTATATCATTATTATGACTTGTATTATGCTGTGTTTGTCTGGGTGGTACCCCAGCAGAAGCTGCTCCTCAACTGCTGTGGGTACAATCAATGTCAAACACTGTCTCTTTATTTCATTACTGTAAATATATTAATCTCTCCAGGATTTGGCAGACTACTGGACTGTTGCGGCCTGATATGCCTGATTTTATGGCAGCTTTTTAAAAAAAAAAAAAAGAAAGAAAGAAAGAAAAAACAAAGTGATGCATGTTACAATGCTTATAGGTGTTTTGAAATTGTTGCGACTGTTTTAACGACTTGCTGTTGGATGTTAGCCACTGCTGATGTGTCAGCTCATGCTGTTGCTGCTGTTGAAGGACCGTGTTCATGAGCTGCGCTCCTTCTGCTCTCTCTGCCCGGTAAGCGCGAGCCAACACATCAGCAGCGGCTCAACTCTGTCGTTAAACCCGTTAATAACCGTTGGGTAGAATTAGCCATGTGATGCTAACAATTAGCCTTGTCACTGTGTGTGTGACTCCGTCCCAGGTGCAGCAGTAGCCTCATGAAGCTCTACAATGACATTAGATTTGACCTGTCTAAAACAGTCAAATTTGGGATAAAGCTCCGGACAAAATTTCAAGGTTGCACAGAATATACAAGGGTTAGCTCAATTTGTGTAACTCAACTGTTTCGATCACCACATTGCAACATCCTGGAGGGGCCGATTAAAAAGTGGACAATTAGAATGTAAAATGAGCGTCACGAAGGCTCAATTACTATAGATTATGATAGTCTTTATAAAGTATTTTGAAAAGGATATTACTTACTAATGGTTACCTTCTTCCAAGGTAATTCCTGCTAGGTAGCATCATTGCGTGTATTAGCATGGGACCCTTCCTCCGCCCCGCAGAGAATTGGTCCCCCCTCACTGTTTGCTCCATTGCTACGCCCTTCAACTGTACACACAAAGCAACTCATATTCAAAGATGCATATACAGTAAAACTTTAAAATCTATGATTTGCTTAAATCACTGAAATCAACAGGCCTACATTTGGGACAGGCCCTTAATTCCTTTCATACAAAACTGTTTCTCAGCAAAGATCAGGAAATATGATCAAACTGTTTATTTAAATCAGTATGACTATTACTATGGGCATATAATTTGAGGTAGCCAACAACCTGGCTTTATACATCCAGAGAACTTCTATAAAAACAATGAACTACTTGGCAACTGGACCAGGTGTCTGATTGAGACAGGTGTTTATTTGTCAAAGTGTGTAGCCACACCAGGCTGGTAAAAGGGGCTGGGCTTTTACTTGGGACTACAATTTTGATTGAAGTTTTGCGGTACTTGCATTTGGGAGCACCTTCACATGCAGGAGCACAGTGTTTCCAAGGTCATGGAGAACCTGAAAAATCATGGACTTCTCAAATATTGTTTTCCAGGCCTGGAAAAGTCATGGAATTGTAATTTCATTGTTTGTAAAGAAATTGGTACACTTCTCTTCCGTGGTTAACGTTACAAGTAATCTAAAACAATGGTTAATTTATTTTCAGTAGCTGCTGACATAACAGAGATCTCATGTGCGTCGATGTGTGATGTTTCGTCAACCATCGAGTACATTTCTTCATTTTCTTCCTGCGTTCTGTCTCTGTCTCCATGTTTTCCAGTTAGCTGGAATTATATTTGAATAGAGTTTGAATCTTAAGCATTTATACAACGCACATTAAAGGGGCATAAATATATATATATATTGTGACAGTGTGATTTACCATGTAGGAGTATAAATCCCAAAGTTTCAATATCTATGGCCCACTAAAACTTTTAAGCTGCAGGCTACTGCATTTTTGAGATTGGAGCAACTGACAAGGGCACATTTTGGTTTCATTTTAGCTGCTCTGAAAGTAAAGCATTGTGGTTCGAAGACAGGACATTCTCTTCACCAACAGGCCGACCGCACTCTGAGAGCTCTACTGCTCCGTGTTCGTGGACCGCCTGTAATATTATAATTAACAATTGGAGTAAAGTCTGCTATACAGTGCTATCTGTGTATATTGTGAATGGTCATGGAAATTTTTATTATGGGTCCTTGAAAAATCATGGAAAAGTTTTTGAAGTCTGTCTGAAAAGGTTTCAGAGCCCTGGGTGCAGAGTCACCCATGAATACACACATGCTGCAAATTAAAAACTCATGCATTAATACCGTGTATCACTAACATACGGCCACGGAGCCTAATCCAACATTGATTATGTATTGTTTGCAATTTCACTGCTATCAAGTAAACTGATTCATGGCACGTTCTGAGCACTTTTCTTCTCTCTTGCAGACACAATGGACTATACTTCAACTAAATGTGACAGGTAAGTGCAATTATTCATCGCTCAATCTGCAATCGAATCAGCTGTTTGCACTTTTCAACTTTCATCAGCTTGAAAAGTAATACGGCTCATAATCCCTCTTGGAAGTCGCTCTTGAAATTGGACCATCACCTCTAATTCATCCACATTATTCTGGCTCTATATCAAGAGGCGAAACAAAAATTGCTCTTGATTTCTTCCAGGTTAATTTAGGCAAGAGGTGAGATGGTGTTTAATAATCCACTTCACATACGGCTGTTTTTTTTTCCTTTGATATATTCACAGGGAGCAGCAGCAGGGCCGAGGCCAGCAGAGACGAGGCGATCAGGGCTGGAGGGAGATCCACGCCGCCGTGGCTCTGACCAACTTGGCCCAGGGGCAGAGCTGCACGGCGGACCAGAGCAGCGTGACAGCGCCCAGAGCTGGCACGGGGCAGAGCTGCACCCGACAGCCCTTCTCAGTTACGAGGACCGCTATCATAGACAGGATGTGTGTCACAGGACCCACCGCCGCTCTGAGGCAGAGCTGCACCGCGGGGCCCACTCTCACCAGCCGCATCATCCAGAAGTCCTCTCATATCTCTGAGGTCCAGACTGTTAACGTGGCCCTGGCAAACAGTGTGTAGGCATTTAATTTGAGCATCTGGTCTATCGTTCCATATAGGAATACCAGATGCCTAAGTGCCTCGCAGTATCTGTACAGCCTCTGTTATTTTGTAATGCTGATAAACTTTGACGTCTTCAATCATTTTTACATTGTAAAATGGAAAAACTAACCTAATGCAGTTGAATATTTTCTACTGTTTTTGCCATGATTCTAATGTCTTCCTATTGCCGTCTGTTGCAGTAAGTTATATTAACTTCCATGAGACCGGATTATCATCCAGTGTTTAAGTCTGACAGCAGCTATTTGAATAAACCCAATGTGAAATCTTTTGACCAGTCGTTTGCTTTAAATCATTGCTTTGCAGTGGCTGGAGCTGCATACTTATGTTCTGCTGGACTGTATTTAGTGGTAGTTTTCATGTGTGCAATTGTGGGTCTCGCAGTTTCATCATATACTTTTAAATTGCTTTTTAAAAGGTTGTAATATGGACAGAAGGACGCAGGCATGGTAGACTGAGCACAGACAGTGCTGCGAGTTTAAGATCCTCTGATGAGCATCGACCCAACTAAAGAAGAATTCACAGTGATAGTTGGACATATTTGATATTTGTTGAAACATGGCAGTAAGCCCACATCTTTACTGTTTTGCTTCAAACACACAACTCTCAACAGGCAGCTAACTGTTTCCAGAGAAAAAGCTCTAAAACCGACTGTCCGACTAACAGCTAGTTAGCAACTGGACATGAACACAGAGCGTTTAGAAGCTGAATAAACCGGCGTTAGCTTAGTGGAGACCAAAACAGAGCTAACAAGTCATTTGTCACCATAAATATGAATGCTAATGTTGCTCCATGTCTCGCTGTATATGTAAATAGGCTACTGCTAGCTAACAGCTTCTCATACCACCTTAAACAGTGACATCAAAACAGCCATTTAACTTTTTTAAATCATGTCTTCCACTGATCATAACCTTAACGCCAGTATCTGGTGGTATTGGTATTTTAGAGTTTGTCATTTCCTGAAAACAATAAAAAATAAGATGTTGAGGACTCATCCTGCACTCGGGAGCGTATGCTAGTTTTCTACCCAATTAAATGCTTTTTTGAATTGTTAGGTCTCTCCCCTACGAGTGAGTAACCTACAAGTTGTGGGTCATTGATGTGTTTATGGTTATGCTAACTCCCGAGGTTATGGCTAGTAACGCTGACCCAACCACAGCGGCGAGACAGGTGTCATCACGGAAGCATAGCGGCCCACATCCCTGCGATGTCCCCCAGGCAAATCTGTCAATTCTATGGTAGCAAAGGCACGACCCGCCCTGCTCTCCCTCTGATTGGCTAATACTCTTGCCTTCATTGATTGGATTGGTTAGGTTTTGGGAAGAGGAGTGGAGTTAGTTGGGATTAGGGTAAGAATGTCAGGGTAAGCCAATCAGAGGCAGAGTCAGGCAGAGAAGGGCGGGTCATGCTTTTGCCATTATGGAAAATGTCAATTCGACCCCCTCAGGTCACCCCAGCGAGGGTGAGATGACAGTCATTAACACAGGTAGCCCTGTCAGTGGTCGGGACAGTCACAGAGGCGTAAAGCCCACACTCACCTAATTCCACCCCCCGTGAATTTGAGCTAACCCCCATCCATGATCATCATTCGCTGTTGTTGGGTTTGCGCCATTAGCACAGCTAGCACTAGCTATCATGACAAGTCCTTCACTAACTTCTTTCCCCTGAGGAATGCAGCTCAGCCTTGCTTCCAATTTTTCCCAGTGGCCACTCACGGCATTGCAGCGAAAAAACTCTCTGTGGCCCAAAAAGCATTTTCTCCATTAACCACCAGCAGGTTGAGTCAGCGGCATAAACGATCTGCACAGAGGGCTACATACCATGTAAGTAAACTTGGAAGCCCGGAAACTAAAGACTTTTTTTTGGCCTATGTACAAGGCGAGCACTTCCACTGAACTGAATAGGTGCCATCTTGGGGTCTGGTATCTAGGTATTATTATACATCTATGTATGGCACCCTGCTAGCCGTTTCATGGGGACTTTTTATGGGGATGTTTCTGCTGCCCCCAAGTGTCCTAAAAGTCAGTAAATGCAGGTTCAAGTTTTTCAAAGCGTTCCAGATGACACTGTGAATGTATTGTAAAGAAATGAAAAGGGTGAGTTGCTCACAAGTACAACGGGACGTCTGTCGGAGGTATGAAATCGCCTGCATTTTCTTGAACAGCAAACATCGCTCTGATAGGTAGACACACAACTGTCATCTGTTTTTGATGTAAGAACATGACATCAAATGCCAAATGAGATCTCAGGAATTTCCTGACCTCAATATGTTGCCAAAAACTTATGTTTCTGGAAATATAGAGAACACGATAAGCCTCGGAAGAATGTCTAAGAGAGAGAGACTTGTGGTGAGCGTCCTCCATCTGGGGACATCCTGACACCAAACATAAGCTTGTAATCACACTCAGTCCTCTGGGACTATTTCACAAAACATGATTAACTGGATTTTTCCACTCCCGGTTTTGGTCTGTTTTTTGACATTTTGTGCAAAGAATGTTTTCAGTCTTGCATGTATGACAGGCGAGTCATCAACAAAGTATTATGGAAAGAGCACCTCACTCCTGTTTCCACTGTAAACCTGCTTTTGATTAGGCGGGCTTCTGCACAACACGGAGACGTAATGGCAGCTCTCAAATGGCAATTAAACAATAATTAGTCTTGAGTGACGACATCTTGAGGTTGTCATTTATTTCCGTTTGAAACAATACAAACGTTACTGGACCTTAATTTCATTCAATGTTAAGGCAGATATCAATTTAACGTATTGCTGAGTATGATTCAAAGAGGCGCACACAGCAAACACAACAGGAAAAACAACAGGGATAGAGGTCAGCATCATTTTAAACAAGAAAAGGAATTGAAACAATACATAAAGTCCATACTATACTGCAGACAGGGGAGGAACAAAGCTCTCAGGAATGCTCTCGTACTATAATAATGTGTGAGAAATGCCTTCAACAAGTCAGTGGGACATTATATGGACCACAGCAACACACAGAAACTGCAAAATAAATAGGGGGAAAAACGAGCTCACAGGGTCAAGCTGGGACTAAATGAACAAACTGCTTCCTTCGTTTTGCCAGATCAGATTGGCAAAATAAAAGCTGTGAGCTCAAGTGAGTAAAAGAGCATTTTTTATTGCTAATACTTCACCTATAAAATGATAATTTGGAAATCAATTACTCACCGTGTGTTACCCTAAATTTGTGAAGAAAAATTTGTTTTTCTTGTATGCCTCCACGGTGGACAGAGAATCCAAAACAAGCGGACATCCTTCATTGGTTGAAGTAAACGGGGGCCGCCTTTAACAACAATAAAAATACATCAAAACAGCCGTTTACTATCTCACGCAACTCCTGCAGTGTAATCCAAGTCTCATTTATCCAGTCGTATGATCAGTACTTCACAAACAGGCATTTGTACTAAAACTTTACGACTTATACGACATCAGCATAAACAGTCTCACGCATGCTCAAGTAGCATGCCTAAGCACATGCATGTTTAAACCACAGAATGTATAAAATAATAGACATAGCTATCGTGACGTCATCCACTGGTTCGTGGACTTCCATTTTGAAGCCTCTTGCATTTCCACTGTCCACTGAGCCAGAGGTGACCAACTCTGGATGAAAGGGGTGGAGCTGTCATGACTCATGAGCCTGTTTTACACTGCTTGTTCAAGGTGGGAATTTCTCGCCGTCATTCCACCTTGTCGTTCTTTGAAAAAGGTATGCTTGCAGAATGGGGGGGTAGAGTTGTTTAGCCTTTGAGTTGGCAGCAGAGGTAGTAGCAGCACTAAATCAATGTCTCCATGAAAAGGACAGCCATCAGGACCAGACAGGTGTGACATTTTGATGACGTGTTATGTGTGCAACCCATCACTGAAAGATGAAGAAAAGTGTCCAAAAATGTCCGCAACTTGGGAAAAAAATGAGGTCCAGAAGGTCCTTGACCTCCAAGCAGAGGATAAGATCAGCCACCCTATAACAGGGACGGTAAATGATTGTTATTGCCATGTTACGCCATAGTTATTGTTTAGAAAGCGCTACCAACGCATATGTTATATGTTACACTAGAGGCCTACACTGTTGAGTGACACACCAGTTGCACAACTTTTGCTTCTAGGAAGCTGGCACGCTATCTAAAATCACACACTGAGGCGGTATGATGCTGACAGTTTTGTGTAAAAATGCAAAGTTGGCACAAGGAAGGGACTTCTTAGCGACCCTATAGCTCGATCTCTGTGTTAAAAGGCCTACAGACTGTGGTGATGCCTCGCAGGCAGCAACTCAAACTGGTCTCACCCTTAATTATGCGTAACTTTAAGCTTTGATAAAATATAAATGGGTGAGTAATATAGCAATTTACCCCCCATACAGTTGTCATAAATGGGAATATTAGTTATAGACCAAAACAGTTTTTTGTAACAGGCTGTAAACATGTTTATTTCAGCTGTTAAGTCGGACATGTTAACATGGGGATCTATAGGGATTAACTTGCTTTTGGCGCCAGCCCCAAGTGGCCATTAAAGGTACTGCAGTTTTTGGCACCTCCTCACTGGCTTCATTTTTCAGCCCCGGAGGTTTAAACCCTGCTCAAGCAGAGGTCGTATGTGCTCAGAAACAATCAGGGAGCACTACTCCTAGGAGGATGTGTTTAATATTGAAAATGCAAGTGCTTGTGAAGTACTGAGAAAACAATCGGACTTGGATTGTACAGCACAAGTTGTGTTTGAGTTTGTAATCGGATGTTTTGATGCAGTTTTACTGTTGTTAAATGTGGTCGCTTATGACTTCAGCTCATTACGAATGTTAACCTTTTCTTGATTCTTCATTCACCGTGGAGGCATGCAAGATAAACAAAGTATTCTTAGCAAATTCAGCGTAACACGGTGAGTGCTAAATATACAAATGATCATTTTTTGGGTGAAGTAGTCTTTTAATACTGTAAACGTTACACTTTTAGCTGTGGAAAGTATGGTCCACATCAGACATGCAAAGACAAAGACGAAAGGTTTGATTGCAGGAAATCCTAAAAGACAAAATGGCTACCTGTCTTGCATATGTCCACATAAAGAGGAAAAAAAAAAAGGAAATTCGTTCATTCCAAAGCGTGTATATGTTCTGAAGCACAGCATTTGATGGAAATCACCATCAAACAAAGAATAATTGTATTAACAGTAAAAATGGACTGCTGTCAGTAACTGTAACAGATGTGAAATGTCTTATTCACAGTGTTGCGGTGCACGATGACAGCTCACTCAAAGTCTCTTGCACCAAATCTAAGTGATGTGTCATTTATGACATAAAGCTCGCAAATTGTAGAACATTTTGTACTTAAACTTTGCAGCTACATAGAAGTTGACATTTACAGCTCACAAAGCACGAGCAGGGAGCTAGTTTTTATTTCTGGAAGAATTGAGGGGAAATCTGTCCTGATTGTAATGAATTATTGGGGTAAAATTTAACAAGCTATGTACTGTAACCTACAAATTGGTTCATGTAATAGGCACTATGCTATTAACCTGACGCCTTAATGTACAACAGAATCACTGCTGCCAATAAGATAAATTCAAACCAGACATGTACTTGTATAACGCTCTCTACACTTGGCGTGGTTCTGTCAATTTAAAACACTATACTTCCTTAGGCAAGAGGGTATTTTTGCGTGATCCTTCCATTCATGTTTTAAACAGAAAGTAGTGACAGATGATGAAAAGGAAGTGTGCAAACAGCAAAGTCCTTTCGCCCGACAGAACTACTCCAACAATAAACTTTTTTTCTTTAAAAAGTACTCATCCAGTTCCACATCTCCCTCTCTTTCTCTCGGTTTCTGGTCCGTGGTCGTTCCTATCAGGTTTTCCTTCTGTCTGGTTTCAGGGTATGGAACAGTATCCTCCACATGCCCTGCCACTGCCCTGCTCCTGCTGCCCCAGACGGACCTTCTGACCCTGGTTTTCACTCTCCCAAAGCCCTGGAGTCTGGAGGATCTTCTCCACAAGCTCCTCAAAGGCACACTGGACACCATCTTTGGTCTTTGCACTGGCCTCTGTACAAAGGAATGGGAGTTACCAAGATTTATGAGACCAGCCAAAAAGAGCACTTTCCAAACTGTTACAAAAAAAAAACTACACGTCAGGTTTTAAATCCAAAACATGTTTCTTTTTACAACACAGTAAACCTAACGATAGAGCTTTAAAAATATCCATGTGTTGACAAACATGACATATAAAGTATGAAATGACTTCATTTAAACAGCCAGAGACATCCAGTGGGATGAAGAAATCCTACAGTGGATTAAATCCACGACATCTTCTTGCCCAACCCTTTTCAAAACCCCTTAATTTAGCCGTTCTAAAATGGAAACTCCACAGAAATGTTAACGTAATTTCCCAGAGAGGGGCAGATTGGAGATGAGAATCAGGAACACGTGTATACATGGATCGGATAAATGAAAGCCCGCTAGATGTTAATCATAATGCAGTTCTTCTGGAGTGGCCGCATCTTTCAGCGCGAGACACTCAAACATGCCAGTGGAGTATAAACAACGCAACAAACCCAAACTAAATGCATTACTTACTAAGTGATGTCCCGACTGGATCCAACTACACAGCTACAGCTCTGACTTTTAAATACAGAATGGTAAGTTTTAATGGCTATACAGTAAGTCACATTTTATGGCTCTATTAGTTTAAATGACCATGTCTGATTTTTACTCCAACATGGATACTTACCAATAAAAAGCATGGAGTGTTTCCTAGCAAATTTCAGTCCCTCGTTTCTGTCCACTTCATGGTCATCCTGAAAACCAGACATCCTGTGTCATTATCTCTATGTGGAATACACATTGTAAATGATTAAACATCATGGACAAGTGAAGCGGCATCAGTGGCTGGTGAGCGCATTTATTTAACACTTTTGAGTATTTCTGATGTTGTATGATTTTTATTAACATCATTAATTCGAGGGGTAAGTATAAAACCAAGGCTAACATTAAAGAGGTCTATTCTGCTTATTTTCAGAATCACTTGAATCACTTGTATTTTCGGTGCCTACTACAAAATTGTTACATGATTTAACGGTCAGAAAACACTTTATTTCTCTCGTACTATCTGTGCTGGAACACCTGTTTTCACCCTCTGTCTGAAACACTTCGTTCAACGCCTGTCTCTTTAGCCCTGATGTTAGCATGTAGCTACATGTAGCAGTGTAATTGCTGCCAGGGAATGACTGTAAGGGAGCAACGTGGCACTTTCTACTGTCAAAAAATTACCAATAAAAGCTTCTTAACTAAAATCTCAACAACTTGACATGTTCCAGTATGT
>JAPZEB010000004.1:7042091-7052101 GCA_029783705.1 Chaetodon striatus | reverse complement strand
ATGCCCTTGAAATGGGTGTTTCAACAAGACAACGACCCCAAACACACCAGTAAGCGAGCAGCATCTTGGTTCCAGACTAACAAAATTAAAGTTATGGAGTGGCCAGCCCAATCCCCGGATCTTAATCCGATTGAAAACTTGTGGGTTGACACCAAAAATGCTGTTTCTGAGGCAAAACCAAGAAATGCAGAGGAATTGTGAAATGTTGTCAAATCATCCTGGGCTGGAATACCTGTTCAGAGGTGCCAGACGTTGGTTGACTCCATGCAGCACAGATGTGAAGCAGTTCTCAGAAACAGTGCTGATACAACTAAATATTAGTTTAGTGATTCACAGGAATGCTAAATCCTAAAGTTTCGGTTTATACAGTAAATATTTGAATTTGTAAAGAAAAATGCAGACACTGCTATTTTTTTCGAACAGCCCAATATTATTTTTTCTTCATTTTCTGTAAAGTAATTAAAAAATTGATAAATCTTTCTCCATGTTTTGATTTAGAATATAATGTGCAGTGTTCCCAATGCATGGAAGTAAAAACTATTATAAGGATTTTGAGCTTAACTCACATTTTTAAACACACTGCTATTATTTTGAACACAACTGTAAGAGGTTTAGTTGCTGGTATTCAGTTTAATGCATTTCAAAAGTTTCTCCCCCTACTGGTGATAATAGACTCCCTATTACACTTTTTAGCTTGCATAAAATGTTATCAGTTTTGAGAAATGGCTGTTTTTCTCCCTATGTCAATTCTCTCTCAAATTGCTTTTTATGATTTTTTAAAGGAGCAGAGAGTTTCCTGCTTCTTCAAATTCATTTGATCCAGAAAAAGACGTTACCTTTTCAGACTTAACATTCCACCAAGACTTCTTTAGCCTTAGGCTTAAACACTCTAAAGCTGGTGGGGTGTTGCTCGCACTGATTCTCAGTTTTGTCCGTGTGGAAATATTTATAAAACAGGCCCTGCTCTGACCCTCATGCTCCTCTCTTCATAACCGCAGACAATAACTCTATGTCCAAATCTTGGTTCAACTAACATTTAAAGCAGACCCTCATGAAATGTAATAATGTAACTTCAATGCATTATTCATGTCATTCATTCAGAATAGGTGTAGCAACCTCAGCAGCTATGAAAGGTCTCTCAATGGCTTCATCCGCATATGCCTAATACATATGTCCTGATGCCAAGTCAATCATCAAAGCTCAACGATCTCTAAAACCTTAACAGCTTATGGTAAGCAATTGCATATAACTGGTGGCAGGTGGTTGTGGGTTGTTTAATTCTCATTTAGCTGTGTCTTATTATCTCTCAAGTCGGTGCCATTATTGATTGATTCGCCACTGATTATTATTATTGTCCAATTCAGGTCTTCCATGCCAATCCATGAATAAATACATTTTTAAAAAGTAGAGATTCACTTCCTAATCAAGTTTTCTGTGCATGTCATTCTGCTAACCAGCCATGCTGGCCAGCTCTTAGGCTACATGTGGTTTATTCAGGTCTCACTGTCATCAACCATTACTACTATAGCATGTAAATGCATACATAGCATTATGCCTCGTATCCATAGCTGGCTAAATCATTCAAACGTCATCAATCATTGCAGGTTAAATTAATTCATAGCTTACATGGCATCCTGCATCATAGCTTTTGCAGGCTAAGCAGCATCGCATTTATGGCATTGAGTCCTCAGCCTTTGCAGGCTAAGCAGCATCGTATTCATGCACTGAACCCTCAGTCTTTGCAAGCTAAGCAGCAATGCATTCATGGCAATGAACCCTCAGCCTCTGCAGGCTAAGCAGCATTGCATTCATGGCATTGAACTCTCAGACTTTGCAGACTAAGCAGCATCACATTTATAGCATTGAGCCCTCAGCCTTTGCAGCCTAGACAGCATCGCATTCAGGCATTGAACCCTCAGCCTTTGAAGGCTAAGCAGCATCGCATTCATGGCATTGAACTCTCAGCCTTTGCAGACTAAGCAGCATCACATTTATAGCATTGAGCCCTCAGCCTTTGCAGGCTAGACAGCATCGCATTCAGGCTTTGAACCCTCAGCCTTTGCAGGCCAAGCAGCATCACATTCATGGCATTGAACTCTCAGCCTTTGCAGGCTAAGTAGCATCGCATTCATGGCATTGAACTCTCAGCCTTTGCAGATGAAGCAGCATCACATCTATGGCATTGAACCCTCAGCCTTGCAGGCTTAGGAACATTGCATCCATAGCATTGAGCCCTCAGCCTTGCAGGCTAAGCAGCATTAAGTCTACAAAAAATCATTCTGTGTTTTGCTAATTTCTGTGTCTTATCTCTTAGCAGATCATTCAAATATGTTTGGTTTATCATGGCTTGATCACTGTAGCTCAGTAAGAAAACATTCTTTGGGGGTAATTTCAGGCTGTGACCTTTTCTTAAAGGGGCCTACATCTCTTTCATTTTGGGGGATTTATCTTGCTGCTGCTCAGATATCCCACAATCTTTACCTCTGTTGTCTAAGCGGCAAGAACTTTGTTAAAATCATATAAGCACAATCATCTGTTCATATGTACACCTATAGTTCGCATTATATGTCATCTTTATTCCATTCTCCTGTCTCTCCTGATTGAAATATATTATTATTACCCTTAAATAAAGTAATTTACTAAATACACGCAAAATTTCTTATCCGATCACTTGATGAAAGGAGAAGTCCAGTATTTTGCACTTTGAGCCCCATTCCTGGGTTGTATATGATAAAATAGAGTGGTTAAGACCAAAATCTTAACAATTGCTCCTTCTCTGACAATTTGAGAGAATTTGGCTTTGCCCTGCCTGGCTTAACAATGCTGTCTATGGCCATGTGTAAATCTGTCCTAAAACCACCTTAAACGTTCGTTGTTGTTTTTTTTTTCAAACCATTTTTACAGCACAGAAGGTATTACAATATTTTACTTTATTAGAACATTTTAACCAAGATACAACCAGCTTTTCAATAATCATCTCAAACAAATAAAAACAGTGACACAGGTCGCCTGTATGAAAGCCCTTAGCGCTGAGGACACGCCCGCCAGTAAGCATGCGGACACGCGCATCTTCCACACACGAACACGCGCGCCGTCAGTTTAAAGCGTAACAGTAGTGAGAGCTCCACAGTTAAGTTTAACACGGACAATTAACAACTTCCTCCTCCTCTGCTTTGATGTGTGTGCGTGAATGATTAAGGTGAGAAGTCGCCCATGTTTCACTTACATATATTTATCACAATATCATTCATTGTGCTCCTAACAGCGGAATTTCGCCATGTCTCAACCCAAGCATGAAGTACAACTTAAAACAATTCGTATAGATAATCAATATTCCTCAATTTATCCATTCTCCGCACACCGTTTCCTCATTCAAACATAAGTCTCACATTATAACAATATGTCATCACGTTATAAGGTGAAACGTTTCACCGTATAACACGATAAATAGTATATTGTCATGTTATTATATGAAGCGTCCGTCACGCAAAATAATATAACTTTAGTTTATGAAGAGATGAGACGGAGCCCTCTCCTCTACTCTTATTTGCTTTACTCAAAACTGTGTGAATTGTTTTATTTCGCTCATTCACTGGCTGTCTTTTTTTTACAATAAGTCCGGGAGCAGACAGCAAAGTTACACTTGTATGTTATCAAACAAGGAAAAAAAAGTTCTCCCTTTGTCCTAAAATGGTCCTAAACTGATACTAGAGTACTTCCTTGTTTTATGAATCAGGCGGTACACAAGTTGAAGCAGCAGTGTTGTCTGTGTTTGACCAATTAGCTACGCTTGTCCCTGCAAACCCCACCCTGAGGGTTGCTGTTCTTCAGAGAACACTACACCCAATCAGGGAATTTTAGGGGTAAAAGAATGTCTCTGAAATTTCATTTAGACCCTGGTCCTTGCCTTCCTCAAAAGATTCCTAGTTCCTTGGGAACGCTCCTGTGGTCTGTGAAGGGGCTGAGTTGCCTTTTTAAATTTGCGGCCTGCCAACCACCTTCCCTTGTGTCAGACATCAGTTTTCTACATTCTACCTCTTATGTGAAAAGATTTCTTTCTTTCTTACCGGTTGTGATGTACTCATGGCCAAATATGATCTCCTCTGCTACACGGCCGCCCATACTGACGTCCATCTGGGCCAGCAGCTGAGAGCGAGTCTCACTCCAGCGGTCGTTCTCTGGGAGCATGGACACCTGACAAAAAACATTTATCAGAACAAAGAGAAGGAATGAAACATGAAGGGGATGAGAGGGGGGACACAGTTTAAAGACACGAGACCTTAATTTGCAGAGTTCAGTTTACAGGCTTTAGGTTTCCTTACATGTCCCAGACTGGGGCCTCTGGGCATGATGGTGGCCTTGTTAATTGGCATGGCATCTTTGGTGTAGTACGCTACAATGGCATGGCCTGATTCATGGTACGCTGTGATGAGCTTGTTCTTCTTGTCTATTTCTGCACTCCTTCTCTCAGGGCCTTGAAGAAAAGAGAAGAATAAAATTGCTTCATTAAGAATGGAGGATTGAAAGTGAGACAAAAAACAAAGACGGCTATCGCCACATTCTCAACATGACTTTCATGACAGTTATCCTAGTCATAATCTGTAAGCTTTTGCCACGCTAGATAAAAACATACAAGTTGGATCAGGCTTAGGAAAAAGTGTGTAATGAAGCACAGCCTTCTCATAACTCACCCATGAGGATTTTGTCCTTAGCAAACTCCAGCTCCTTCATAGTGACCATGTCTTTGCCATCGACTGCTGCCTTCAGGGCGGCCTGGTTGACCAGATTTTCCAGGTCAGCGCCAGAGAAGCCCACTGTGCCCCGGGCAATAATTTTGGCCTCAATAGCTGCAAAGAGGACACGCAACATCAAGAAGGATCTCGTGGTTTTGAAAACAGTCAGACTGGGCCTCAGACTGAGCTACTGTTTAAACACAGTTAACGGGAAACATTCAGTCTGTGATGTCAGCTTAAAAAATACCAGAATTCTGTGTGCAGGTGTGCTCAGTGTGTCAGGACAGCCAAATCAAGGCATACAAACAAGTTTGGGTTCTGTCTTTCAGAGGTTAGAATAACACATGTGAAAGATTGTGGCTGAATCCGGGATTAACAGATGCTGATGTCACACCTGGATCCACTTTGATCTTCTTCAGATACCAGTTGAGGATCTCTGTGCGTCCCTTCACGTCTGGTTTGGGGACAGTCACCTGCATGTCAAAACGTCCCGGGCGGATCAGGGCACTAAAAAAAACAAGATCAGCTGGTTAGTAAAGTACAGATACTGTATCAGCTTGACTCTGTTTTGCTGCGTTGAAAGCAGCCTCAGGTTGCAGTCCTGTCTTTGTTATGACATTTTCACAGGCTACAGGAAGAGACACGGAGGTAAACATACTTATCCAAAGCCTCTGGGAAGTTGGTCGCTCCGATGATGATCACGCCTTCATTTGGTTTAAACCTGCAAAACAGCATCACAGGGTGCATGAAAGTCAGCGTCTGCAATGCAGTAACTCCCCTTTGGTTTTCTTAATGCTTTTTAAGGCCCTTTTGAGAAACCTTTTAACCAAATTTAGGAGAGAATTTTGGACAAGTCATGTTATTTTCATATTTTAATTAAGTATCCCAGGTAAGTAGTATATGAGGTCTTGTGCAGAGGTAGGTGTTATGTAGGAATATGATTATTAGAGTGAGTTAAGTCAGTCTGCATTTTCCCAACAGGTAAGTGCAAGTATGAAGTAAAGTCAAGACATGACAGTGGTATAGTTTTTTTTTTTTTAAATGTGTAACATTAGAAATGTGGACTTTTACATAGAAAGGCTTTGCTCATTTTCACAAAAAGAAATTGAAAAATGGATAAACGAAATTAGATAAAATGTTTGTAGAAGTTAAGAACTCAGAATTTATTGCCTTGTTGTTGTAACATGAATTTAAGACATTTTAAGACTTTTTAAGGACCTGCAGACGCTCTGTTTTTGTTATGTTTTCTCACAACAGCAATTTCAACACTCTACTTATTCTTGTTTTTGTGTAGACCAACACTGTCTGTGCTGTATGCATTGGTGATTAAAGACTGTTCTTTATTATCTGTAACTGAATAAGTCAAATGCAGCCACACTGCTTTGAAGGGTAGATAAGATTTGTTATATATTTAATTTACTAGATGAGCCAAGGAAACACATTCCAGTGTGTTTTTTGGTTTCTTACTACAATTTCTTTAAATTTACAATATCACAATATATCTCTATCGCAATATAAAATTACATAGGTCATGACACCATGAACCGCATCACCCACCCCTAATGTGCACACATGCATTGCAAACCATTTTAAGGAAACAAGCCAAATTTGCTTTAATTTTAATAAACAACTCCTCATGAAATGTAAAAAAATACAGCAGGTAATTTAAGAGATTACCCATCCATCTCAGCAAGCAGCTGGTTGATAGTCTGTCTGGAGTAAGGGTGCATGGGAGACTCGATTCTTTTCCCACCCACACTGTCCAGTTCATCGATGAAGATCACACAGGGAGCATTGGCTTTAGCCTCCCCTGGGGAAGACGCAGTAAGACAAATATAAAAACAAACATATGTAGAATAATATTCAGCACAACAGTTATAATTCCTGTCTTTGCCACAATCATGCAGCCCTGGTATTAAACTTTACACTCTCATGTGGTTTCTAAGGAAGTAAAAGGCAAATGAAAAGGTCGATTTTAATATTAAAATAATAGTAATAATAACAGAAATCCTACTGAAAAGGTTCCTGATGCGGCTGGCTCCCACTCCGACAAACATCTCGTCAAACTCGGACCCGGAGGCGTAGTAGAACGGCACATCTGCCTCTCCTGCCACCGCTCTGGCCAGCAGAGTCTTTCCAGTCCCCGGAGGGCCAACCAGGAGAACACCTGAAGTGGAGAGAGACGAGGAGGAAGAATGAGAAAGAGAAAATAAAGCAGATCCCTTAACGGAAATACGCAATCACCATTTCAGCTGAAAACTCATCACGCTATAATACAGAAGTGAAGAATTTATAAAGATCACTAAGCTTCTCATCTATCTTAACATGCCCTGTGAAAGACGGCCGTACCTTTCGGCAGCTTTCCTCCCAAGGCTGTGAACTTCTGTGGGTTCTTCAGGAACTCCACCACTTCCTGCAGCTCGTTCTTTGCCTCCTCCACCCCTTTGACGTGCTCAAAGGTCACGTTTTTCATCTGGACAGGGTCCACCGCAGAGTCCAGGCCTGATGTGGTTCGGAACCGTACTATCCAAAATGGTTAGATTAAAGTTCGAAATCACACTGCATGGCACGGTTAATGAACTCACACAAACACACACACACACACACACACTGCCTGTTACTGAGCATTATCTAAAAACCACATCTGACTGCACGCACAGTATAACGGCTTAACGCTGCAGGTTAGAATTTGTTGTTGTTACTGACTGCGAAGAGCAGAAAATGGCTCAGTTATATCAAGCTTAGTTGGGTTAAAACTAGAGCTGCAACGATATATTGATTAATTGTCAATTATTAAATTATTGCCAACTTATTTAATGACTGATTAATGAGTAATTCTTTTAATGAAAAAGGTAAAAACATTTTAATTCCAGCTCCTAGATGTAAATATTTTCTGGTTTCTTCACTCCTCTGTGACACTAAGTGAATATTTTTGGGTTGTGGAGAAAACAAAACATTTGAGGATGTCATCTCGGGCTTTAGGGAACACTGATCAACATTTTCTGACATTTTACAGACCAAATAACTAAAAGATTTATCAAGAAAATAACCGACAGATTAATCGACAATGAAATGAATAATTAGTTGCAGCGCTAGTTAGAGCATGTTCAGCATGCATCGATTAGTTTAGCAGGCAAATGCTTTATTATTATATTAATATTTTAATATATTAAAATGTTAACACGTTGGAGGTGATTTCATGAGTGACATGAAATTAAAAGCAGCTTTAGAGGAGAAAAGGAGCCTTTACCCGATATGAAGGGGGTCTTGGAGATACCATAGAGCCCAACAAGAAGCAGCACCAGCAGGATCAGACGAGTCCTCCTGAGAGAGTCTGAAGCAGGAAACATATTCATCAGTACTGTGTCATTTTTAATAATGGAATAACTGTTGTGCGACTGTGTTAAAACTTGCCTTGTGTGCGCTGTGTCAGGGCTTGGGCTTTCAGGAAACCCTCGGCGAAGCCCCTCTTGAAAGCATCCTGCTGTCCGTCAGGTAAGTTCTTGGCCTTTAACAGGCTGTCTAAACTTTCAACTTCAATCCCCTTGTCACGTGTCAGGAAACCCTGCAGCACAAGGTAAGGTTGGTCAAAGCCAGAATACACCTTCACTTTTATCACACCTTCACTCTCAGGGCCATCACACTGGACACGTCGTGTAGGCCTGAAAACATGAGGTGCACCTGCTCTGCTTTATTTTTAGTTTCCTGCAGAACAGCTGGAGGCTCCTTATTGTGCTGTCGGGCAACTGCAACATAAGCTGCTGTCAATGAGTCTGCTATCATGGCTGCATAGCTGATAATATTAGCTAACAAAATACAAACAAACATATTTTAGTCATGAAATGATGGTTGATGTTGGTGACTCAGGTTAGGCGAAACACCAACTGCAAAATTTTGGAGGCAGAGGAGTCTAGCATTTTCTCAGACCACTTAAATTACACTATGCTTAAAGCCTAGTATTGGATTTTTTTTTCCAGTGAAGCCAAAATTAAACTACCTACCCCAGCTTTACACATTAAGCATGAGAAACATGTAGAAGTACTCACTTTCATAAAAGATGGTGTGAATCCTTCAGGTTCCAGGGGGCGGTCGGGGGCTAACTGCAGTCGTCTGGTTTTGCTCTTTAAAGTTTTAAAGCCTCGGCTCGGGACCCACACTTCAAATATACAAAGGGATTAAAAAGATCAGATTAAAAAGCTAACTATTTTTCCACAGCATTCAACTTTACCAGATTAGCATAGACATTGCTACAGGTTAATTTACAATGTTTACGTAAAAGAGGATCCCAAGATAATACTGACAATTAAACTGAAATATTTGTTATTATCTCAGAAATGTTATTTATATTGTTGTTAACTAACATACAAACCTATTCTAGTAATTCATTAGTACCAACTGAATACAAAGCTTTTCATCCTTAAACTATGACACAATAATCCAGTTACCTGGCCAGTGTTGCAGCTCTGTGCAGACAGACTGAAGAGGTGAAGGGTGCAGCCTGGAATAAGACATCGGCATTGCACCACATGCGAAGCCTGTGAACAGAGGACACGGCTTAACTGTTAACTCTGAGAAACCTTCAGGAGAAAGAAGTAGCAGAGGCCAGAGTTGCTTTTTAAAAGAGAAAATCTCCGGATGAATGCTGTTACTGTTACTGCCTCTACTAACGAGAACCTCTGCAATTCTGTGCAGTCAAATGAAACACCATATTTAAACTTGTCCTGGCATGCTGTATTCATTTATGAGTCGAGCATGAGCACCAGCCACAGGCACACCTATCTAAGTGGTGCATGGATTCTCACCATGCTTATTGTGGTAAAAGGAGTGTGTGGAAAGATACGATGTCCTCCAGGCTGTCTGTCCACCCAGTGGAAGTGGCACGTCCTGTGGACTCAAGCGTGGTAGCACACTGTTCACCAGCTCATCCAGCTGCTGTGCTCCCAGGTCTGACAAGCCAAGCTCACGCAGGTTCCACATGGGCTGCACACACAAGCACATGATACCATTTTGTGATCATAGCAGTCATACAAGTGACAAGAGGAAGAGTGTAATACCACAGTTTCCCTTGTACTCCATCAACCCACCCCACTCTGACCTTCTACTACTTGATATGATGAACCAAGACAGCATACACAAGACATCCCATCCCCACCTGCCCAAGAAACCCATGACTAGCTGTGTGCCATATCATCTTGTTCATGATAATACCTCTATAATCTTTAATTAAGAAAAATTCTTTACGTATATACAGATCCCAGGGGACATTTTTTTGTATTT
>JAPZEB010000004.1:7021847-7034967 GCA_029783705.1 Chaetodon striatus | reverse complement strand
GGAACCAGGAGGCCACGCCCAGCAAGAGACAAACTAAATGGCCAAGGCAGTAGTAGACCAGCAGCTCCTGTGTTCAGTGAGGTAAAATTACCGTTTCAGGCATGCTGTTTTTGTCAGTGGAGTAAGACCTCTGCACCGGGGCCTCCTAATGGGAGGTGCCCAGGAGGCATCCTGATCAGCGAATCGCCACCTCAACGTGGTGGAGGCTTTTGCGTGTTCCTGCATGATCCTGGTTGATGTGTTGTCTGGGGCTAATAGCCCCTGGTAGGGTCTCCCAAGGCAAAGTGGTCCCAGAGGAGGGCCCAGACTAAGAAGAAGACCTTGATGATACAGCATATTCGGAATATGAGTACCTTGCCCAGCGTGGGGACACTGGGGCCCCCCATTGGAACCAGAACTCGCCAGCGAGCATCTGGTGGCTGGACCTTGGGCCCTGGGGCCCAGCTGGGCTCAGCCTGAATAAGTGACATGGGCAGGGCCCCAGGCAGGCTGATCCCTGGCATTGCAGACTGGTTTAACATAGGGCGAGCAATTGATATACAAATGGTCATTTGGGAAGTGAAGTAATCCTTTAATAAAAATATACAATATCACCAGCGTCACCCTTTAACTTATGGAAAGAATACTCTGTTGGCAAAGTGCGTGACCTCTACAACACAGCAAATTTCACAGCACAAAACAGCTAACAACTACAGATGGTACCTTTGTCCTCCTCCTCTTCCTCCTTGTCTTCATCGTCTGTATTGTCTTCTTCATCCCCATTCTCCTCTTCCTCACTTTTCCTCCAATCACTACTTTCCTCATTTATCTCCACTTCACTATTTTCTTTGCTTCCCTCTGCCTCCTCGCTACTGACACTTACGCCATGAGCTCTGCTGTCATGTTCTTGGACGTTCTGTATATCATCCCACAGATCCCCATAGCCTGAGCGATGAGGGAAACACTCTCCATTAACTCTTTATCAAAGTACATGCTGCACAGTGTGATGTGACACAAAGCAAAGGCACACACAGCTGACAGAGCAGCTTCTACATCTACACCACAAAGCGGAAATAACAACATGAGCAAACAACCAACACACTACAGCATACACGACACATTACACAGCAACGTCATCTATCTAACAGTCTAATTTCCTACAGTTCCTGCAGTTTAAGCCAAAGACAATGTGCAATAATCTGTGTTTCTTCAGTCATATGAAACAATGAAAGCAACCTAATACTGTGGGACCAATCTATCACTTCTACAGCTACAGCTAACACCAATGACTTGCCTTCCATTGTTGGCTGATGAAGCTGTCTGACCAGCTCATCTAGTGATAAAAACACAAGTGAGACAGGCTCAGTATACGAAAGAAGACCATCTGTGTGACGGACAAAGAGTTAACAGCAGCACTACATCCCACCTGAGCAGCACTGCTCTCCCTGGACTGTATTCTGCCTTTATTAAGGCATCATGTTCGTTACCTGAACGATCTGCAAAGGGCCTGGTGAACGGTCTCCTCTCCATCTCATCCTCTTCATCTTCCTCTGCGTTTCCTTCTACCTCTGTGTAGAAGTTGCCGAGCTCCTGCACCAGGTCGGACACTTCATCTGAGATGGGAATGGTCTCCAAAATCTGACAACACGCACAAATAATAAATGTTCATGTTTATTCTCACAATAAAATATTTTCCTTTGAATAAACAGGTGTGGTAAAAACTGTCAACAAGTCAATACAAAAAAAGCTAATTAAATATAACTGCATGTAGCAGAGGCTGACTAATTCTATCTGATGATACGGTTAATTAAAGCTGATTAAAAACAGCTGCTGGAGGACCTGAACGCCACTCAGGTGCTATGAGGTGAAGAAAATGAAGAAAATTTGCAAAGGCAGTGTCTGCTGTTATTAAAAAACATCTGTTACTGTTCAACAGTTATTTACATAATACATTAGATAAGTCCTTGTTTTAATTAAAATGACTATGAAGTCTTAAGCCATAATAGCAGCAGCTCTGTGAGGCTGTAATTCAGCATAGCTACATGCTAACATCAACATGCTAACATGCTAACATGCTCACGATGACAATACAAACCAGTGGCGCACAAATACATTTTTCACAAGGGTGGCCAGAAAACTTGGGGTGGCACACCAAAACCAAAAGCCATAGCTGAATTTCAGGAATGTGATTATACTCTTAAGTATACACGCTAGTTGAAAATGATGTCAGTATTGAGAGTTAAAGGTCCAGTGTGTAGGATTTCGTGGCATCTAGCGGTGATGCTGCAGCGAGTAGGAGAACTATGGCTGACACAAAAATGTGAACGGCCCTATCTAGAGCCAGCCAGTACATTTATATGACATTAGAGAAAATCTAAAAACCTAAAATCAGACTCTTAAAATACATGTAAACATGTAAGTCTGACTGAAATCGTACTAAATGGGATTTCTCAAAGTTGGACTAATACACCCAGGGATTAGGAGTCGAATTCCTCCTGCATGTGTACAGTCAATCAAAGCTCCATAAGCACACAATGTCTTACAGCTACACATATATTTACTGTATGTGTTCGGCACACACACTTTTCTTACCACGCCAAAGCATCGATGTGAGGAGAGATGTGCGCCTCAAGTTTATTAACTTTTTATTATTATGCATGCTGCCTCTATTCAGCTTTAGATTTCCCTGAAAGGACTTACCAGCTGGATGTCCTCAATATAATTCTTCATGGCTTCCTCCTTTGTCATGCTTCCTAAAGAGCTCCATGCATCCCTGGAAACACAAAGTCTCAGTTCAGCACTCTGCGAGGAAAGTCAACACTGAGTATCTGAAAAGCTACAACTGTCTAAAGTGGTGCAGAGGTCTGTTCTGTATATCTGATATGAATCCTGCAGCACTGTGCAGAGATGTTTAGGGAAATTAAAATAAGTCACAGATTTGGAACAATGGTACAGCAGGCATGACGTGACTGAGCCTTCGACCTCTGCGATTAGACAAGTGTGGATCTTATGTGTATTAGATGTGGAAAATATCAAGTTATAAAACAATGTAATGTGCATTAACACATATTATAAGTACATTAAAAGTAGGTATGGTCATCTAGAAGCAGAAGAGCAGATCTGTCCAATGTGTTCTCTAAAGAATATAGAAATGAATTCCAGTTAGTTTTCTCTTATCTGTTTTATTCTGAGCTGTGTGATGCTGTATTTAGTAAGATAAAAATAGATACTGATTATGTAATTATGGAATATTCACTAAAGCAATAAGTCAATTATGTGGAGAATACCTGAGAGAAAAGAAAGAGGGTTCTTTAAGGAGATAATCTATAAAAATTTGGTAGTTTCTCATCATTTGGGATGCTGTTTTTTGTTTAGTTTCCTTAATTCCCTTTTCCACTTTCAGATTCAGATTCAGATTCAGACAACTTTATTAGTCCCACCACAGGCAATTTGTTTGAGCAGCTTGTCTTTGCCATGTGGAACATAAATAGATGAGTAATAGATACAGAAAAAAAAAATGCCAAGGAGTGAAGTGGAATAAATGAATCTATAATTAATCTTAACTTAAAAAGTTATTAGACTGATTAAATAAAAGAGACTTAAAAAAACAATAAAAACGTTTTTGTTTTTTTTTAATTTACAGAGAATTAAAAGACATATTGCAGAGGGAATAAAAGATTTTGAAAACCGGTTAGTTTTACAAGCAGGTGACGGCAACAGAGAAAATTTGCCTGCAAGAACACGTCCAGAAGAAGCTAAAACAGTCGTGGCTTTCTGGAGGATGTTTTGTTTTGTACATTCAAGACCACAAGATGGTTATAAAATAACAGCGTCCTGTAATCCCATGTGGGATGGGCCACACTTAAATAAAAATGCTTCAATAAATGACTAAATACCTACCATTTAGCTTTTCCACGAGTGTCCCAGAAGCCGTTTGGTCTGGGGATGTTGCAGGGCCCCTGAGTTGCCTGCTTGTAGTAACTGTAGAACATCAGCATCATGTCATCAGATGGCTGGAAAGGACCTGAGAGATGAAGGGCATTATACAGGGAGAGACATACATGAGCAGGACAGCTTGGAAATTAATGTAAATGCTTTGCTGACATATGTGTAGATTTCAAAGGGGGATGCAGGGGGCACATCCCCCTTCAATATTTAGAACATGTGCGTGTGTGTAGCTATAAAGAGGCCCAGACCGTGGAAACCTTCGGAGGCGATCTCCATTTAGTCCTGACAACAAGTGGCAAAAACAAAAATCCTCCGTCAAACACAACCATACAAACTCCAGCCTCTCTCCCACGGAGCACAACAGCAAAAAAGAGGGAAGGCAAGGCGGGAGACACCCCTTTATAGGTGGGGTGCCCCCTATGGTGAATGTAGGGGTGCAGAAACTGGTCATCAAACGCTCCACATACTGTGAATGGAGGTCTAAACATGTCAGGTTATAACAGCTGAACCAAAGTTTGTGGAATACTCAACATCACAAATGTACATTTGATGCTGTTACACATATTACCAAGTGGATATTGGGCCCCTCCACCCCAGGGGCCCCAGGGCAACCACAGCCTGCACTGTCTATATTTACGCCCCTGGTCTTGCTCCTACATATCCTTAAGTATATCTGCGCCCAAGGGCCCATTTACTCATAATCCGCCCCTGTTTACACCATAAATTGGTGCATTAAAAATTAAGTTAATTAAGTAACTGATGCTCAAAATTTTCTGTGGAGGACGCCCCAAACTCAAATGTATTTATAAAGCACATTTAAAAACAGCTCACATGGACCAAAGTGCTGTATAAAAGGAATAAAATGCTAAAAACACACACACATAAGAAGCGACATAACTGTCAGGTACACAGCTCACACACGAGACACAGCACACACAGGCACGCGTCAGGGAGGACCACGTCAGGGGGACTCAAACGCTAATAAATCAAAGTAGGTTTCGGGCCTGGACTTAAACGAGTCAATATTGGGGGCAGACACAGCAAAGGCACGATCGCTCTTGAGTCAGGAGCCCCAGGTCAGCTGACCAGAGGACCTGGGTGTAGGATAGGGGGTCAGAAGGTCTGCGATGTGGGACCTTAAAGTGCAGCCAGTGGAGAGAGGCCAAAACAGGTGTGACATGGTCTCTCCTCCAGGTACCCCCCCATGTTGAAACCTGTGCCCTCGCATGTTGAGGTGCCTGTGAGCTTCAGGAGCTGTCATGACACCTGAGAAATGTCTGATTCAGTTAATCAGCTCTTATCCTCACAGCAGCTTTATCAATAGAGGCCCAGCCAACAGTGACAGCTCTACATGTAGGTCAGTCACCTGCGGTGTTCACACACACACAAGCACACACTCACACCGGACAGCAGTCCCATCACCTCCATCCACAGAGCAGCACAGAGGAAGAATAAAGTCAGTCATCACCTTCTTCAGGCAAACTCTGGATCACTTTAACTGCAGCGACAAATTTCGCCTCCAGGCTGCGTTTGTCCTCCTCCTGCGCCATGCTGAGCCCCGCCGAGGATGACAGGAAGGAGTCCTCACATCTTCAACAACAATATCAAGCAATTAATGGGGGAAAAAATCAAAGCAGTCCAGGAAGTGCACAGCAAAGAGACACTTGAACACATCCTGGTCATCACTGCAGCTAGTTGGCACCTGTCTTGTCTGAGCTGGAGGACTGTTTCCTCTTTAATCTGAGATTTTAGGATAAATGTGGTCTACCTAAAAAGCCCTTAGCTTCAACAGACTATATTCTTGAACAGAAATGAGCCCAGCTATGGCAGCTCTGTCAGAAACTCACCACAAAGTTCATGTTCGCTGGTGCAATAATTATTTCATTAGCCCGGTGTTTGTCTGCAATATGCAGCAGAAAGCCAATTTTGACTCCGGTCAAGGATGAGCCAAACAGTCAGCGTCTGAGCCCTGAGGGTGTCTGGGAAATGTAGTTTGTAAGGAAGAAAACGTCACAGTGTAGCGGGTTAAAACGCAACGATTGCTCCTTCAAGTCCCACAAACCCCTCTCAGCCGGGATTTAAACCGCGGTGGTGTGTGGGAAATGTAGTGCAGTGAGGTTATCACTTACAAAGCAGAATATCACTGAGGAGCACAGGCCTGATGTAAATTCTTTATAAGGATGCATGTTGTAATATCCTACAAGGATTATAGTATGTTTTTAAAAGTTAAATGTGGATTTTTAACTGTTTTTATAGGCTCTATATCATATACAATCACATATAGTGTAGGACTACATGATTTCAAATTTGTGTAGTTTTATTGTTATATTTAATTCATCTTTTTAAAAAACAAAATAGGATTACTATAGTTTAAAAATGTTTTTAAAAGTATTTATATTAGCTGCTACCTTTCTGCCACTACTCCAAAGCGTTCATGGTGTTTGAGGCTACATATTCAGTTTATGTTTAGTTTTTGTGATGATAATATTGTGATGTCAGTTGTTGTTTTGTAACTGTGAAATTGTCCTCACCTTTGCAGAGATGTGCTTTGGCTCTATCTTGTTTCAAATGACATATTTTCTTTATTTCTTTTTTTTCCCCTACAGGAAAAATAATTAAAAGAATGGAAGAAATGTGACACACTATACCATATGTAAATATGACTCCTGCATAAATAACATATAAAACATACAGAATTTAACATAAGAAATATACTAATATTCAAATCACGTGTATTGTTTTATATTATTGATGACCCATTATTTTATTACAATATCAGAAAACAAAATGTCTTCCTAAAACAACAACAATAATAGGTTAATATAACAAAAACAATAATGATGATAACAACAACAACAATAAAAATGGTCATAATCAAAATCTGTATCTATAATCTGTATTATTAGTAGTAGTTTTACTCAGTAATAATAGTATTAATGAGAGTATATTTGTATTATTATCATTATTATTATTATTATTAGTTGTAGTAGTGACAGTAGTAGTGGTGGTAGTATTAGTATTAGTAGTTGTAGTAGCAGTACGGTAATAGTAGTGAGTGTATATTTGTATTATTACTAGGAATAGTAGTAATAGTATAAGTATTATTTTATTATTTGTATCTTTATTTTTTGTATTTTTTTATTTGACAATATTTCAAAATATATATTTTTAAATTTTTTTTCTTCACAATTAATTATTGAACAAATATACGTTAACATTATATACACACACTGAGCTAACCACACTGTGGGTACATTTACACAACAAATAAATAAAGCAAAAAAAAAAAAAAATCAAGATGAATAATAAAAGAGTAATATAAATCCCAAACTGTGTCTCATAGGCTCATATGGATTTTAATATACACATTGTTCGATCTTAATGCCTTTTTATTGTGGCGCCATGTTGTTAAAGTTCATGGTAGAAAAGTTTAAAATCTAGTTCCTCTTGTGAATGTGAAATTCTCGTGATAATAAAATCAATTGTGCAAAAACAAAATATATGTATACATCTTTTTCTACCTCATTACTTTATTTGTATTATCTCTCACTGACATGTTTCTGGTGGACTTATACGTCATCACAGTGAGCTGCCATTGGTCAACGGCTCTTCTCCCTCGGCCTCTCAGCCAATCAGCGGCCTCCGTTCCCAGCGTAGCTGCCATTTGTCACAGGCTGTTGTGAATCGGAGGCCAGCGGCCCCACAATGCCAGGCGGGGGAGCCCCTCTCTCAGCTACACGGCGCAGCATCACCGCCTCGCCTCACTGAAAAGGACACAGAGAGGAGAGACATGCAAAGGGATGTAAGATGGCAGAGCTACAAATGCTATTAGAGGAGGAGATCCCTGCCGGTAAAAGAGCTCTCGTGGAAAGCTACCAGAACCTGTCCCGGGTCGCGGAATACTGTGAGAACAATTATGTGCAGGTAAGAGACGGTTAACGGCGGTAATGTGGAGGATTTCTCCGCTCGCCCCGTCGTGTCTGCGGTGCTGTAGTAGAAGTGAGTGAAACCACAGGGACAGGAAATGCTGGTCGCAACGAAAGGGATCCTCAAACCGCTAGCTACCCGTAACGCTGGTGGCCTTTTCTCCCGGTGTAATGGCTCAGTGGCGGCTCGGTGCCGTGTCATTCACGGCTGGATTTCGGTATTTTCTCGTTTTGCTCACTCGGCCCGGTTCACCGGAGCCGTGTTCACGTTTAAAAGGCGATGTGTCGGGAGCTGCTGGTGGCTCACAGAGGGTGTGTCGTTGTTGTGACCCACTGGTTTTGTCACTGGCTGCTTTCTGTGATAGGTACCGGTGACAGAAAATAATCACGGCCCCCGTTATTATCGGTATTACACATATTACCATTTTACCTCCTTCACATGTTAAACAGGCGTCACATGTTCGGGCCATATAACGGCGTTATTAAGGAAAACCCACCTATGTAATCTATAAAGAGCCATTTTTCTCGTGTAAAATTTAAAAGCTAACATTAGTGTAAGTAGTATTATTTTGTCAGTGACACATTACACCAGTGTAAGAATGATAAAAATACCAGTAAATGCTTAGTCACTATAAACTCACTACAGCACCCTGAGTAAAGGCAGCCTACTCACTGGGACTGGTGTAATGATTTAGTCTTCCCCATTAAAGGGGAACTTCATGCATTTTCAAAATTCATGCATTTTATTCCTACAGTCTTAGACAGTCCAAAAATATTAATAAATACAAACAACTCTCCCAAATCCAAAAGCTAGAGTGCTAAAACTCACATTTGTGATGTCATAGGGTATAAAGTCTGGAGCTGCTCCATAGGCAATGAATTGGGAAAAATGTTGCAATATTAATAATGATAATAATGATAATAATGATAATAATACATTGGAATTATATAGTGCTTTTCAGGATATGGAGAACAACCACAGCAATAAAAAAAAAAAAAAAAAAAGTAAAAATCCACAGGGAGAGAGGGAAATGAGGCAGAGAGGGCGAAGTACACTGAATTTAGAGGTTGTAGGCAGTCTTTACCATTAAAGGGGAACTTCACCCATTTTTGAAATTCATACTTTTTATTCCTATGGACTAAGACAGAACAAAAATATTAATAAAAATGAACAACGGTCTCCCAAATCCAAAAACTAGAGTGCTAAAGCTCACATTTGTGATGTCACAGGATATGAAGTCTGGAGCTGCTCCATAGACAATAAACTGGGAAAGATGTTCTAATATTAATAGTGATAATAATACATTAGAGTTATATAGTGCTTTTCTGGATACTCAAAGATGCTTTACAGAGAACAATAACAGCAATATAAAAAAATCCACAGAGAGGTAGAGAGGGAAATGATGCAGAGAGGGCGAAGTACACTGAATTTAGAGGTTGTAGGCAGTCTTTGCCGTCTAAGGGGAACTTCACCATTTTTCAAATTTCATACTTTTTATTCCAGTCCAAACATTTAACAAGAAAATGAACAATTATCTCCCAAATCCAAAAATTAGAGTAATGTCATAGGGTATAAAGTCTGGAGCTGCTCCACAGACAATACATTGGGAAAGGTGTTCTAATAATATTAATAATAATACACTGGATTTATATAGCACTTTTCAGGATACTTAAAGACGCTTTACAGAGAACAACAACAGCAATAAAAAAGTAATAATAAATACATAAATAATAAAATTTTCATAGGGAGTTAAAGAGGGACATGATGCAGAGAGGATGAAGTACACTGACTTTAAAGGTTGAAGGCAGTCATTACCATTAAAGGGGAACTTCACCCATTTTTAAAATTCATACTTTTTATTCCTTCGGTCTAAGACAGCCCAAAAATATTAATAAAAATGAACTCTCACAAATCCCAAAACTCACATTTGTGATGTCATAGGTAGGGATGCACGACATTATTGGCACAGTGAACTATCGAAATTGTCCAGCATGCTGATAATATTGGTACATCATCAGTATCAGCCAATATTGGATATCAGCAAAAAATCCAATATTGTGCATCCCTGACCAGTGTTCCTCAAATGGTGTGCCGCGGCACCCTGGTGTGCTGTGATGCCAGTCCAGGTGTGCCGTGGCATTTTGTGATAACCACACATTATTATTGCAGTATTCAACTGGGCCTATACAAAAAGTTATGAATTAATTTTTAATTGAATCTATCAGTATGTTGAGTGCACCCATTTCCTAATAAAGAGGGACATTTCCAGCTGCTGTTCTTCTTCCTTCAGTTAGCCACTAACTGCTAACAGCTACTTTGTAAATCTCCAGTAGTGGGTTGCACACATAACATGTCATCATGTCCTTTATACAGACATCGTTTCGACGCTGTTACCACCTCCTGTGGTGGATTAAAGGCGAGACCACTCTCTCACCCCATTCCACATTCGTACCTTTCATACAGAATGGCGAGGCGGCATAATGGCGTGATATTCCCGCCCTGAACAGGCAGTGTAAAAGGGGTTACTGAGAGTAACCCAGGGGAATGTTCTGAGTATATGAGTTCATTTTCTGTTTCAGAATTGAGAACACTACAACAGAATGAAGCTAATTTGGGTATAAAAAGGAAAACAAACATTATGTGGGTCCACAGTGTCAGGCTCCAATTCAATATCTATGGAGCAGCTCCAGACTTTATACTCCATGACATCACAAATTCGAGAATTACCTCTCTGCTTTCAGGCTTTGAGAGAGAGTAGCTCATGCTCACAAATATTGATTAAACTTTCCTACTCCATGGGAATAATGTACTGGAATTCTTGATGGAGGTGGTGTTCCCCTTTAACAAAGGCTTCAAGCGTCTCTCAGCTGTTTGGTTGCTTATTAGTGGATATCATTATGTAGGTCAAGTCCTTAAAGACTTTTAGGGGGAAAACACAAGACACTGAAGACTCGGGATGTGTAGTCAAGCTACTCATGATGCAGAAATCATGTGTGTTTGCTACAGTGCTGACAACATGGCTCCAGAGCATGTCCATGGATGATTTGCTTGTAATCAAATGCATGGTGCAGGGTAATGATAAGCTGCTTTTGCATATACAGACTGAATGTTAAATCAGTGTCAGGGGAAGTAGGAGTCAGAAGCTAACTGGGGACAACCTCGCAGAGAAGACAGGGAACACAAGTTGTACTTGTCATTTCTTGATTAAATTGGAAGTTAATGTTTTAAAGATAGTCATTATAACTATGTAGTGTCATTTCCCCACAAACAAAATACTGTAAAATGTTAATTCTGTACAAGTTTACTCAGACCGAGGGTCTCCCTCAGACAAAATCCCAGTGATTCATGGCCCAACGTGTATAAAATATTTAAGGAGTTTTGGGGATTTCTAGCTTGAAGAGTTACTCACCATTAATCTCTGCCACTGTAAGAACGCGTTCAGTTAATGTGGGCGAGCGTGTGAGCTGTAGACCATCACCAGGTTGAGTGGTCTGGTGTGAACAGCATTGTCTGCTGCCAGAACAACACACACCAGAATCCCCACTGTGCTCCAGCATGGTAATTTTTTGACTGTGGTGCTGAGAAAGCCCACAGTTTATCGTAATAACACGTCACATCGCTTTGCCCTGCTTGTCATCAGAAATGCAATGTAGGTTACACTGCTTGAATGCACGCGTAGATGCTGACACATTGGAGTGTCATTATGCAGAAAGCTGTCTGTGAATTTAAATATTAAGCTCAAAGGTCGTGTTGTTATCACATTTTATTTTAGGTCTGGCAGGTACATTTGCCTTTGTGGCTTCAGTTGAGCTAGAGAGGAAATGTGAGGAAATGCCTCTGTTGGTAAACACATCCATTATTAGAAGCAGTGGGCTAGAGGTTAAACCAGGTGGCTAATATGTTCACTTGGGGATATTTTACATTTCAGTAAATGGGATTATTAAATTATTATTTTTGCAGACTACATCTTGTCACGAGCACCAGTTTGGTCCCTTGACCCTTCTGTGACACTACCAGGCAGAAACTGATGTGGTTTAACTCATGATCTTGTGGATAAACAGACTAACAATCATAGAAACCATGCTTCCTGGACCCCAGCTCCAAATTTCTTAAGTATTTTTGCAGATTGATGATGCTCACAAATCATCACTATGGAATTTGCTTTAAACTTTGTTGCAGTGAAATTTTTACACCAACTTTCACAGCTAAAGGAAGTGAAAAACCACATATGATGGGCGGTGTTGCAGATTGACAACAGACGTGCTCAGGTCTGATTTTGACGTGTGATAAATGTGTCCTTCACATTAAACACCAGCTGACAAGTCAAGAGAAAAAAATCACTGACATGTTGTGGAGATTTTGTACCATACTGCATGAAGCAAGGTTGGAAATTAGACTGTCCAACCATGTGTATTTGTAGTGGGCATTACTTTTGTTTGTTATGATGCTAAAAATTAAACCATGTCTTTTGTGTGAGTCACATGGTATAGCTAATGTCTAGAACGTCCACTTTTTGGAGAAGATGGCAACGTCCAAATAAGATTTGTTACCCTCTTTGTTGCCTGTGTAGTTGAATGAGACAAAGACAATGATGAAAACTTTGGAGCAGCAATTATTAGTCTATTTAATTGATCAGTCAGTTGAAATAAGAATTAATTGCCCACTAGTAATAGATGTACACAACAGCTTTTGCACATCTGTCCGTCCTGGGACAGGGATCCCACCTCAGTTGCTTCACCTTGGTTTGGTTTATCCCAATTTTTCCCCATTCAAGGGTTTTTATTTATTTATTTTTTTCGTTATTTAAGAGGGTGAGGGTCCAAAGACACAGGGTGCCATATGTTGTTAATCCTCTTGAGGCAAAGTGTGATTTGTGATGTTGGACTACAGTAAAACTTGAAAAATTTGTTTGAATCACTGAAATCAACAAGTCTATATTTGGGACAGGCCTTTACTTCATTTCACACAAAAGTGTTGCTCAGCAAAGATACAAAATACAATCAAATTGTTCATTTAAACCAGTATGATCACTACTTGTATAAAAATTAGGCATCAGATAATATATCAGTTATGAATCATCCATTTGATGATTCATAACTGACAGCACGTCAGAGAGAGAGTGAGTTACGACACCCAGCATACCGATACAACACCACTTAATCCTGTTAAAACACAACTCACAACTTGAAATAACTTTTAGGAAAAACCCTGTTGATTCTCATGATCTGAGGACCTTACGGACTAAAGGAATATGAATAAGTTACAG
>JAPZEB010000004.1:6984377-6998970 GCA_029783705.1 Chaetodon striatus | reverse complement strand
AGTTTACATCCACTAGAAGTGTTTGCTTTTGCCATTGACAGGCTAAGGTTGTTATTACAAGTGTCTGACAACATTATGGAAAGGATCCATACAGAGATAGACCTTTTTGATAGAGCAAAAGATGCTTTTAGTTTAACCAGAAACAGCCCTAATATTGCAAGTGTCAAACCCACCAGACTCCACTTATAAAAAACAGTAATTTAAGCGTGTACAGAGGCAGCAAATTTTCACATTTAACTGGGTGAATTAAGGGTTTATTTCAGGCAAACCAGAGCTGGTGATTGTTGGAACAGTGGAGAGCAAAACCAGGACAACTTTTGTGAGTCTTATTTTGTTTCTGTCAACTTTAAATGAAGTGTGTTCTATGATGATAAAATTACTGTTTACTTAAACACAGTCTGGTGACTTTGGCGAGACTGATTTCAGGGCTGTTTCTGGTCAAACTTAAAGGATCTTACTCTCTGTAGGGATCCTTTCCATACTGTTGTCAGACACTTAAAATAACAATCTGAGCCTGTCAGTTGCAAAAACAAACACTTTTAGTGGACATAAATCGACGCAGATGCTCTGAGTGGTCATATCACAGCCTGTTTCGCCACTGCTGGCTGCTGCAGTTTTGCGCAGTACTGGCCGAATTTCAAAAATTGTTCGTCTTTATCACAAAAACATGGGGAAACAGAGCCCAGGTTGAAGAATGACAAAGTTACCCTTTAATCCAACTTATTCAACATTTAAGTATTGATAGTAGAAACCTGGTGTGAAAGGTTATCATGAATATACTAAAGGCTCTCTATATATGTTACAGTCAATGTGAAAAAAAAAAAGGTAAATGAAACATTATATTTAATATTTACAGTAATTATTCATCACATATTTCTATGTCCTTTGATATTGACATCCCATTATACATGCAAAATTCCCCAACAATGGCAGCCAGTCACCTACGTAGTGCTGCTCTGTTCTCTCCCCTCATATCTGTCTTTGTCTCCTACTCTGTGTCTTCATATTTGTGTGTGGACAGAAAAGCCTTTGTGCCAGTGTTTCTCCTAAAAAATATGCTTGGTTGAAATTTAAGATGAGACGTTCATCTGAAACTAATTCAAGTTTTGCTTAGTCATGATCTGTTTAAATGACTCCTCAGCCTTAATATTCATTGGCAGGGGAAACACTGGTGTCAGCGACTCAGATTATACAAAAGCAATGTTTTAACTCGTCTTTGCTCCTCTAGCAACATGGGAACAATGCGGCAGGAAGAGGGGGGACGCTTTCCAGGACCACCCCACCCACACAGAAACCCCCCAGCCCCCCTATGGCTGGTCGTGGTACCCTGGGGTAAGGACATGTTGTCCCATTATATCTTTATTAATACTGTAAATCCGAGACAATTCATTCATTTGGCTCCATAAACAGTGTCTATAAAAGCCCAAAGCACTTCCTCTGACTTCATAAAAACATTGACGATTAACTGTGTCCTTTGTCTGTTTATCTGTACCCAGGCGTAACACTCCCTACAAGACTCTGGAGCCAGTGAAGCCTCCAGTGGTGCCCAATGACTACATGACAAGCCCGGCCCGACTGGGCAACCAGCACAGCCCTGCACGCACAGCCTCTCTCAACCAGAGACCCCGGACACACAGGTAGAATAGACGCCTGAATGTAACACCAGAGTGAGACCAGTCTGACCACACTTCACATTAAACCAGAGTCAAACCAGAAACACACAATGTAAAATTCACGCAGACCTGACATGGTAGGAAAAGCACAGGTGTTATAATGACAATAACAATGGCTCTGCTCCATTCAAGTGACCCAGTAAGGTTCAGCAGTGTGACAGTGAGCCAGCATGCACAGTACCAGTACCCTGAAACAGCTGCTGCATTCTGAATCACATACTTCTTCTTTTTACTATCAGTACGTACAGCAGCTGCCATTACAAAGTACATACTGTGGCATCCAATCTGGACATGCTACTTCGTCATGTAGTTGTGCCTTGAATTTTAACCCTCTTGCTCATGTATCTGTTGTCGTCTATGGTGCGAAATTAGTAAAATAAAAAGAAAAAGTATGTGAATTGGAGCACAGCAGATCTTTACCACGTCACGTTACCTTGGCTATAAAACAAAACACCATTTGCCAGAGACACAGGTCAATCTGGAGCGCTCTGCTGTTGTTACGTTGCAGTGTATGTAGTTTTAACTTCTGAGTAACTGCATACTGTACATTGTAGATTGTAATTGATTGATTATAGCCATTGCAGCTTCTGTCCGCTGTCAATGAGTTGTGATCTGTTTAAGAGCAGGGGTTAATTTATGAACCACGTTAGATGCGGAGATGGGCAGAGCCTTCTGTCCGTACTCAGCGTTCATTGTGTCTGTTTTTGATTTTTTCTAAAAGCCTACAAATTCGGATGAAACGGAGCAGTACCGGATCACTGAGACAGTGTTGTGTAGGAGACGGCGATGAAATTAAAATAATGGCAGAATAGAATGAATCAGTAATACATAATAATCTTGCACCTGTTATGGCAGGAAAACTTTTGTGTGTAGCTTTCAATTTGTCATGGCTTCACCAAACTTCATCCTGAGAAGACGCGTAATCAGTGCAAGTGGAAAGACCTGCCTGGCTGCACCTGGCCTTTGAATTGTCACATTTCCTCTTAAACTGCTCAGATATAGCCGTAATCACTTGATAACTTTATACATTTCGCTCGTATTTTCTTGTAATAACCTGCTAAAAATTTAATATTTAGTGTGACTTTAAAATGAATTGTCTCCAAGTGTATCTTTAACCTCCTATCTGCCCTGGCTTGCTTATTACAACTACACTCATATTTCAAATTCAAGACAATAATCGTCGAATTTACAATCCAGCATCTTCCAGTCAGAGCTTTTGAGATTTGAACATGATTCTTTATGCATTCAGAACAAGCCTTGGCTCTCGTTTTGTTTTTGTTACACTGTGTAACTGCGAATGTGACTGCGTGCTCTGAGATTAGTGCCCAGTATTCATGTGTGAATGTGCCAGACGGTGCACGCAGCACATCCACAGAGCTGTGAATCTGTTGCCACAGTGACGAGAATATTGTTATGACAGAATGACATATGAGGGAATAATGATAGGATGTCAAACGCTGTCGTGTAATTAAGTTTGTCTCACACATCCTCTAATGATCGCCACTAAGACTCTCTCTCTGTCTCCCTCTGTACAGTGGCAGCAGTGGTGGAAGTGGCGGCAGGGAGAACAGCGGAGGCAGTGGAGTTGGTATTCCTTTAGCAGTTCCCACTCCGTCCCCTCCCAGTATGGGGCAAGGTGAGTCCCAGCAGCTGTAACGTCACTGCTTATCACAGGTGTCCACACTGCTGTTTACAGTAATGGATGTTTGCAAGGTCTGTCTCTCCCCATGTCTCATGTTGAGAGGTTTTCAGTGCAGTGAGTCCCAGGGATACGCTCATTCTCTTTCTGTCTCAGACGAGTTTTTATGTTTTCCTTTCACTTATTGAGACTATGAACAAAACAGGATCTTGTGTTGCGCAAGATATATACGGTGAGAAAACAGTGGCTGCCGGTAAACATGTATGTTTTTAACACAGCACATCCCCTAACAGTAAAACATCATCGGGTCATCGTCGACGAAAGTTAATACAGTATCAGTCACTGGCACAATCACATTATCACAGTGTAGCATTGTCAGGGACAAAACATGGCGTGTCCCGTGGACAGTAAAACATCATCGACATAAGTGAATACAGCATCTGCTGTCACAGCAGACATCGCCAGATTACATAAATGTCTTTAATGATATTCTACATATTTGTAAATTCACATTTTATGAATCTGAAAATAAGATTATTGTCCATTGATGGTCCTCAGGGAGCCCAGCGCAGCCACTCAGACATTGTCAGGAAATGGCGGCGCATTGAGCTTCAGAGAAGCGGGGATCAGTGGATACGTGTCAGACCTGTGCAGAGCACCGGACCAAAAATATTGACACATTACTAACAGTATGATAGTGACATCCAAAACACAAGTTTCACTCTCAGCAGTGGTTTCTGTGACACGAGAAATAACTTCAAAATTAGTTAAGTCACACAACGCTACTTTTTTCCGTGTAACGTTAGCATTATTGGGACTAATAGTAAGTTTACTGCGTTCTCTAAGAATTTACTGCGTAAGGGACGCAGGACACGTACCTAGCAACATCACTGCTTGACTTAGTCCATTCTTGTCCTCTGCATTTTCTCTCCCCCAAAAATCATCTCATTCAGTGGAAAGATAATACTATAAACAACACAACAACATTTCATACTAAATGAAAGTTGCATTCAGGGTTGGAGTCAAAGACAGTCTTGGTCAATTTAAATTCTTCCTACTCAGTGACCAATCATTGGTCAATGGAGACAAAAAAAATCTGCATGTCATCTCTGCATTAACTCAATCTGCCATCCTGCACTGAGTGCACTCTACCTGGTAGCTTTGTGTGTCCACCAAATCACTTATACAGTGCTCAACTATAATGTTTTTGCTGAATACACAAACTGTGTTCAGGCAAGTGGAGTGTCTCATGCAGTTGTCCAATGAGGCAAGTTAAAAGGCGATGTGGTCATAACGTTGCTGCGTGTGCAAGTCTGTCTCTCCACTAAGTGTTGAACAGAACTGATGAGAAAAATCGGACATTCTGAACATTATACAAGTTAACTGTGGGATTAATGACGCCGTGTATTACAACGTTACAAACATATATTATCTCTAGAACACTGCATGTGAGAGACTGTAGAAGCTAATGAAGCTAAGCTAATGCCAACCATCGTGCTGCTCTCACGAGGGCTTCGGTGCCATTTCATCCCTTCCAGAGGAAATAAAATAAACTGCAGTGTCTTTTTGGAGAATATGTAAAATAAATCTATCATGATAAATTTATCAATTTGGCCCTGTGATAGTCTGGCGACCTTTCCAGGGTGTACCCTGCCTCTCGTCCAGTGTCAGCTGGGATAGGCTCCAGCCCCCCGCTACCTTTAACAGGATAGGCAGTTATGAAAAATAAATGGATGATGATACTGATTGTCTGTGGTTATTTATCTGTTTTTTATATTGAAAAATGAGAGCTGATAAATGTTAAATGACTCAGTGTGAAGGGATGCGCAGGTACACAGTAATATTGTAAAGGTATATATATCATAATCAGGTTTTATAGTTATCGCTCAAACATACATTAAAAATATATCAAAGAAACGGCTCTGCAGGCGAACGTTTGCCCTGTGCAGGAAGGTAAAGAAGATAATTAGAGCAGTGGGTCCCTGAGAAATATTAAAGTGGTTAAAGATGAAATAAGAATAATAAAGACTTGAATATCAGTGTGGCTGCTGAAGCATGCACACTAATAAGCTATCAGTGTTTTAGCATAAGAAGGCTTTTTATTTCACTGTTTATGTCTTTTTAATCTCTGTGGACCTGCAGTGTTGACTGAAGTAAACTGAATTTAAACGCTTATATCATACCAAAAGCAGCTCATTATTTTACTCACATTTTCCCTTAAAAAGCTCTGAAGATTAATGTAAACTATTCAAGAAACTACTGTTATTGTTTTAAGTAAGTCAGCGCTTAAAGAAACTCATCAGGCGGAGGTTGTAACGAGTGTGTAACCATGTCTCTCCTCCCCTGCAGTGGCGACATCCTCGGCCTCAGTGCCCCAGGGCCCCGGCTTGGGTCCCATCCCCATGTCCCAGTTCGGAACCATCTCCCGCCAGATCTCCCGCCACAACTCCTCCACCACCTCCTCGGCCTCTATGGTGTCGGCCACTGGCACCTACCGCCGCGCACCCTCCGTCTCCTCCCAGCAGCCCCACATCAACGGGGGTCCTGCCTACCCACAGAACTCAGGTACCTCAGGTTTAATACATGTTATCAACAATAACGTGTTCATGTTATAGATGGTGTGCTTCATTAGATGGTTGGTGTAAAGCAAGAGTCCCATCTAATCTGAGGAAACTTGCATGTCCGGATACAGCATTGCAGGCGGGGCCCTGTTTATTCCTATGAAAGCTGCTCAGTGGTGCATGAAAAGCTTGATTTTGGAGGTTTAAAATGACCCTGATCTTCCACATTGTGGTGCCCATAGTGTAAACGTACTAAAGACTTCTGCTGGCTGAACGGCTACGTCCGGTTTAGCTAACATGAATGGGGATAAAGTTATTAAATAGTGCGTCTCTTCTATTGACTTTTGAAATGTTATCAGACTGGGAGCATCAAATTCTGATAGTGAAATTAATCCTTTCATGGGGGCTGTAACGGCCAAAAAATGTATCCACAGATTAACAGATGTCTCTTTCACAATGTGAGTCAGCGGGATAAAGTATTTTTAGGCCCTCTGGCATCTCGCGATGGACCCAGATGCTGTAATTCCATGTCTGGCCACTATGGAAAATTGGTGTCAAAGCACAGTGCTGTCCCTGGGGGCTTGGCCAGCACAAGCTAGAGCAGTGGTTCCCAACTGGTTGATCGTGGTCCAAAAGTGGGTCTTGGGTCCATTCTGAATGGACCGCAAGTGATTCCCAAAGGTGTTGAGTTTGTAATAAACACATTTTGTTTTGAAGTACAGTGAATTTCTGCCACAGAGCTTTTATTTTGAAGTGCCGTTTCCTGCTGTAGAATGAGTGACTAACAGACAGCTACTTGACAGAGATAGCAAACTAGCCCGACTACATGGCCAAACACAAGTATGACGCTGACTGTATTAAACTGTGTGACTTTGGGTCTGTGCGGGTTCAGTATTAATTTCTCCTCCACTGTTGTGATGTGATGGTCGATCTTTGTGGTATTTGTCCCGCCCCTCCTCCACTGTGATCGTATGGCTGAGTAAAAAGTGACGGTGATGAGCAGCTGCAGCGCTTAAAGATGAACTCTCGTTGACCAGAGGAAAAGGCAAATGTGCAGCGCCTAGTGCCTCGTTACGATGCTGGCATTTGTAGCAGAGTGTAAATACATGGCGCTCCCATGAAAAAGAGAAAAACCACGCACAGCAGCTGTGGCAGTCGCCTGCCATCCCCTGTGGCTGGTCAATAGCGAGATACTGCAATACTGTGGTTATCGCGACAGCCCTAGATATGTATAAAGTGACGAGGAAGCTTTTATTACTGTAATCGTCCTTTCTTGGCAGTTGTCATTGTTTCGACTCCGCAATCTATAATTATGTGAAACTGCCAAAAACGGTCCTCTGGGTCTGAAAGATATGCACGGGCTAGCCCCTTACAGAGGCTAATGAAAATGAATGATGAACCATAATTACTGAAGTCAGGGTTGTTGAAACCTTCCCACCTCAGCACTGCTGTGCTCACTGTTTCATTATCATTTGAGTTATGACATTATCACTTCAGTCAGCTGTACAAGGCTTCGTGTTCGGAGGAGACAGGCAGTACAGAGCAGACGACATATACAATGAGTAGCTACGAGACAAGGGGAAACCCAGGACATGTGCATATTTTCTGTCAGAAGAGTAGAATTTATTTTGGCAGGCATCACTCTGAGCCATTCTCCTCTAATGGCTTCTCCCTCTCAAAGGACGAGCATCTTCCTTGGCACAGGAGGAGGAGGCTGTCTGTCTTGTCTGAGAGGAGAAACAATGATGCAGAGCTGCATCAACCAGGGACTTAAACTGGGGCATCTTATGATCTCCGTGATGTCTACTCATTGAAATTTAATTAAAGTGAAAGATACGTTCGGATTCCTGGCGACTGTAATGGAAGTTTTACAGCGCGAAAAGCTAGCTCCAGTACATGAGGGAGCTCATTGATCTCACGGGGCGTACCTTAGCTGTGGATGGATGTGGCTGTGTGGTGAGAGCAGGCTGGAATAATAAGACATTACTGCCCAGTGAGACTACAGACGCCCTTCCATTACATGCGATTTATGAGTCAGACCTGGCGTGCATGTGTGTGACATCATGTCTTTGAGTGAGGACAGCTGTGTTTGTCTGTTGGTTTATCTCCTGTTTTAAGACAATGCAGCAAAAAGCCTCATTTGAGAGGCAGAAGATGGAGATTATATGAGCATTAGGGCTGTCAATAAAGGGTGTGATTGCACTAAATGCTGCATTTGCTCCAGACATACCTCGCTACTTCAGGTTTTAACGACATTACAGACGCTGCAGCTCTACCTGTAAATGCTTTTTTGAGATCTCTGCTTTGTTATTCCTACCACACACAGCTACTGAGCTGTCACCCTGCCACTGTCGTGTTTTTTGGGTTCCTGTAGTGCTTTGCAGCTCTGTCACTGTACAGCCTTTGCTTTTGACGTAAAACGGATGCTGATGAGGTAGATTCTCAGACTGAGATGAGATGAATGCCTCTTTAGCCCAGCTTGAAAACTGCAGCACAAAGGAACACTGATTGGAGTGTGTAAATGATTTGCTCAGCAATGCTTCCTGCGCTATTTCGCTCACTCACAAGCTTTTTGTTTTCTTTTTTCCACCTCTCTTTTCTCCATCCTGTATCTGGACTATCTCCACTATAATGTCTATTTGCTCCTTCCTCGTCATTGTCTGTCTCCCTGTCTCCCTGCCCACCACCTCCATCGCTCTCTGTCTCTCTGCTGCTTTGTCTGCCTCTCTTTGGTGTTGCTGCTCCAGTGTCTGTGGCTCCTCCGCCTCCTCCTCCAATGGTCCAGCTGACCCCACAGATCCCTCTGACCGGCTTTGTGGCCAGAATGCAGGAGAGCAGTAAGTAGAAAATCCATACAAAGATATGCATGTACACTCACTGCAGCAGACATGCATACATGAGTGTTTCCAGAGCCACCATGTGCAGCACACACACAGCAGGGCTCAACAATAACAGCCAAAATACATGGAGAATAGATGCGACGTGTCCTGTTGGCAGGGAGAGTTTTATCCCTGCTACACAGACTCCATCTTTGGAGCATCTGGTTACGTGCCAGATTGTGCACACATTGAGTTCTGCCAAGTCATAATACAGTTGTTTTTGCAGAGTTTTGAAGTATAAACCATTTTATCTGGTAATAAATGTATTAACTTAAATTAATTTAACTACAAAATACATTAATATAATAGATCTATTTTAATATGAAATGTAACAACACATGCAAGGCTGCTCTCTGCTGCTCCTCTCCCCTTTCTTCCTCTGTCTCTCACCTACTCTGATGACCTCCAGTGTGCAAGCAGAAGCTGCACACTGCCCATGGTGAAACACTACAGACCATAAATGAAAGCAAAAATACAGAATGAGCCTGTTTATGAGTTATGAGTGCCAGTTTCATTTTAGCTCAGTGACAAACTGCCTGTTTGTCACCTACGGTGCGTGGTGTGTCACCTCCCTGCTAAGGGGAGAGACAAATGACAACCACACTCACTAAACTCAACAAAAGCTCCTCAAGTAAAAAGCTAATAAGAGAATTAGGAGTAATTTCTTAATTAATCCAGGCAGCAGAAGTCCAGACGATGACAGAAAACGCTTAGCAAACACAGTTGATTCAGGTGGCTCAGACACAGGCTGCACTGAACCAACAAACACTGGAGGACAGGCTGCTGTCTTAAAGGGACAGAGACAGTCCCTCGACACAGTGAGACGGCCAAAAAAATTAAAGGGAGGGTTGGTTATTTTATACCTTATTGTGTAAAAGAGAAATACTTTTTTTTTTTTAAATTAAATAACAGCTTGAAAGCAGGGATTTTTTCTTAATGCATTGCAGAGCTTTTCTTTTGTCAGCAAACAGGCCGACACTGGATTGATTTTAATAACTTTAAAGTACTTAAAGTGTGCACTCGGCAGATTCTCAATATTAAATGACCCAGATTAGGATAGGGGCCAAAAACTTTATCAGGACATCCTGAATTCATTTTAATCCTTTTTAAAAAGATTGTTTAAGGTGGACATAGAGAAATAAATAATTGACCAGCTAGGAAAAAAATGGCGTTAAGTACCGTGGTGCCCACACAGGCAAGTGCAACTCTGCGGTTGTCCAGTGACAGAGGTGTCATGTGTGTCTGTGCCCCATGTATTTTGGCTGTAGTGATAGCCCAGGGCAAATATGATTCCACATCAGGCAGGTACATCTAGCAAAAGGATTCAATACATCGTTTTTCTAGAGCTGATGGAGTTAGCTAAAGAGTGAGCCATCTCACTTCCTCTTCATCTCTGCTGAGAGATGCTAACGAGCGGCACTGATCAGGCACTTGAGAGAAAAAAGTATCAGGTAAAAACAAAGCTCATGAGTTGAAGTGAAAGCGAGCATTTTAACCCTCCTTGAAACAGGAGCTCAGCTGGGTGGGGTCAGAGCACCGTTGGCCCCGAGTTCGAGAGCAAGGTGAAGAAAACACAGTCATTTGTCATGACAGTTATCTTTCGTCTTTGTTTTTATAATAAATATAACAATTTTATTGAGGTAAAAACTGACTTTGAGGAAGTACATTCCTTAAACCCTGCATACACACTCTCACTTGTGTAGATATCTGCTGTGCATTTCCAAAAACCTCACAATGTATTCTTAAAAAAATCCCATGCTTACAAAGATGACTCGACACATTCACAACCACTTACTCAGACACATTCACTCCTACACATGGCACAAACACACACACACACACACACACACACACACAGTAGGTGGGGTTGGACCAAAAAACTTAACGTATCGAGTGACCTACATTGTAAATCTCTTAGCGACCTAAATTTACTCAAATCACAATTTTTAACTGAAGTGACAACAACTTCAACAGCCGATGACATGTAACTGGGTGTTCAGCCAATCAGCACACAAGCAGCTTAAGAGCTGAGCCAGCATTAGAGAGCAAATAAGTGCACTGATGTACACAAAATGTGATAAATGCTTTATCATCATCAAATCAGTAAACTGATCTCAGTGCAGACAGGTCTTCATATATGCAATCGTACAGCAAAGCCGTTCATCTCATCTTTCCTCGCTGCTCTCCACACACTGCCTCACTTTCACACTCCTCTCTGCTGCTCGCTACACTCGGCGCACCTTTTCTTGAGCTTGTATTCGGGGTCGAAGGGGGAGCACACGCCCCTCGGATGACCGTCTGTTGCCATGGTGATGAATCACTGAAAGCGTGCGTCCTGTTCTGTCTGTCTGTCCACTGAGGAGAGAAAATGTGACCTGATGCCGTGTCCTGATTCACCGTCCGCCCGTCTGCAGAGATGCAGCTGTGTGGCGATCCAACTGTCCGTATCTGTCTGGTCAAACTGCTGCACGCCGCTGGATATGAGTCATGCAGTCAAATAAGGAAGAGCTCGTGCCCTAACCTGAAGCCAGGTTTATGGTCTTAAACTAATAATTAGCACATTTTTATATCAAGCTTTTATCTTAAACAAACAGACTGTTCTCTCATTTTACATTTCCTGCACCAGAAGCAGGGATTAATATGTAAATAGAAGATTTGGGTAGTTAGTATGACCAGCAGGAGCTGCCCTGACTGAACAGACAAAGAAAAGTGCTGCAGTCTAAATGAGATCACAGCACTGAACACACTCACGTTTAACAAGTGCAAAAACATCGTAACAATGAGCCAAAAATGCTGATCTCATATAACACCACTTTAATTCCAGATAGCACCTAAAAAGGGCACCTACACGTGCTTTTTTAATGTTTTTTTTAATAGTGACGACTTGCTTTTTCTGCCTGCCTGGATTGTAATTTACTATTATTACAGAGTTTTTCTTCTTGGGAATGATTGATAAGATATACATCTTGCCAACTACACAGCAGACTCTAACTAAATGTAATGTATGCGGGGGTTTACACAGACCTTAAAGGGTTGTAATGGATTGGACTAATAAAATCTGAGACAGCTATTGTTATATATTGAAGCTTTTTCTGCTCTTAATGCTTAAACAGATCTGAAGTCAGTTGTAAGACCAGTAAAAAAAAGGTACGTTACCAGATTGGAATTTAAGGGATGCATTAAATTCAGACCTCTGGTGCATTATTGCAGTTTGTTTAATTCAGGAGCAGGCTTATGAATTAGTTAGATAAGAGGTGCAGCTTTTCTTTTATCCCTGGACTTGTGGGTGTAAGCCTGCAGGGAGACGAGCTCCAGGAGGACGCTCGTATCACGAGCACAAATGTGTTTCAAGGACTGAAGACTGTAGCACCAGTGGATCAGTGTCAGGGCCAAGTCAAGCTTTTAAAATCACACTCAGAGTAAAACACCCACCCGCCCGATATACCACCTCGTACTTGTGTTAACACGCAGATGGAGACGATGGGTCTTTTTCTGCCGAACTCTCAGCCCTCAGACACAGAAGCACTCGAGCTGTATGAGTAAATACGCTCATTCTCACAAAACTGGCTCAAGGGAATATTCAGGGTGTTTATTTTTCAAGTGTACACTTGAAATGCCGCTGCTAATTTCTCAGGGGAAAAACTAAAATACAAATCACAACTTTTGTGAATGTCTAAAAGTAACGGCGGCTTCACATTTGGTGCAGAAGCGCCTCAAAGTGAGCCAAATTTCCATGGAGCGCTGCCCACTTGTTTTCGGCGCCCATGTTATCCGATTACTGTTCACATTGGACGCAGCATGGCGCCAAGCATCCTGGCCGGCTCGCTATCTGTCGTGTTTCAGCATCTGGTCTATTTTTTTCCCAGAGCCGCGAGCAAATTTGAGAAGAAAACACTCTGATATCTATTTTAAACGATACAAAGGCTATATTAGGTATGGTATAAACGATAGATGATAGAATAAGCACCCCCTGCTAACACATATTTGTAAGTTGTGTCTAAACCAAGAGTGGGAGTTAGGTCAGTAACTAAATACATTTGTCATTTCCCTAACAGAGTTTTATTCCTGGGAGTATAGAGAAGACTTGAAAACAGCATTCAGACCTTCATGTTGGGAAATAGAGTGTACAAGAAAATATAACAGAAAAATTAACTCAGTATTTCTCAAAGTTTCTCAAGTAGTGCTGGCAGTAGATGCTGTAGGATGAGAGTTGAATGGGCCCTAAGGTGCCCTCTAGTGAACATTCAAACACCAAAGTCTCCACAGTTACAAGGTTCCCAAAGGTTTCTCTTGGTCTACGCCAGGCCTATGTGACTGGCGGTCCTCGGGCCATTTCCAGACTGCTGATCAGTTCTGTGCACAATAAATACAATTAAAAAAAACGGAGCCAGAAAAAAACGGTGCAACAGTTTTCCTGTGTCTAATTGACTCTGAACCCTGCAACCCACCATCAGGTTTGAAAGGTTTTCTTTTAAAAAATTACCAAAATGTCACTATTTATAACAGACAGATACTGTTAAAGCAGAAATTATTATCTTCTGATTTTTCATTTCCTACAGTCCACGAATGCATCATGTGCGAAGAACACTTGCTTCAAGAAACATGTCTGAGCTTAAAACACTGATTTTATCAAAATCACTTTTTGCTACATGTCTCATTTAAAATTTAGCCCAAACTAACCCGCTGACACGACCAGATCCTGTAAAAAACATTAAATTCTGTGCTCCACGGCTCAACTGGGAAGCCTTGAATGACTCGGCTGAGACCAAAGGTCACGTGACGAAGATTCATTGAAGCTTCGGCTAAAATACAGGCTGTTCACGCAGAGCAGACGGGACACGAGAGGTTGTGTATTAAACTCCTTGTTTTCCCTTAAGAACTCCATTTCCCAGCAGCCCTAGCTTGATCATGTGCCACTTTTTGGTTGCAGTCGTCTGTGCCAACCTCCAAAGCAGCGAGCCACACATCTGCTGCTCAATTTAATCAAGCTTTTGCCAGCGTATCCTTCTGAAACAGCAGTTTTAAAAATGTGATGGCTTGTAGAAGGGAGATGTCCAACCCCACCAGGCCCTAAGCTCTCTGAAAATGTGACTCCCTGAACAATATAGTTGAATGACCCTGGTCGTGGTGATGGTTGTCAATATGGACGAGTTAAAATGATAATATGTGTGCTTGTCAGTCATTATTTAAATATTGCCCTGTTGTCTCTCTACATGGTGACATTTGTTGTTGCCACAAGAGTTACAGGATCAATTTATTGTCACAGATTGCTTTTCCATGTTGCACTCTGGCCCAATCCAGCCAAAATTAAATAAATAAAAGAGACTGTGGGAAAAGTATTGAATTTTGGGAACATAATATAAACACACTCTGCTCCCTGATCTCATCGGTCACTGCAGTGAATTTCAAAATGTATCTCCAGCAGCAAACACGTTATCTGTGCACTCCTCTCTCTTGCTTTTTTCTTATTTGATTTTCCCGTCCTGTCTGATTCTAAATCTCCTCCACTGTTTGTCCTCTCTCAGTAACAGACAGCCCCGCCCCGCCTCCTCCGCCTCCCCCAGAGGACATGGGTGTGTTTGAGGAGCCCTCTCCCCCTCCTCCACCCCCACCTGTGGACTATGAGGAAGAGGAAGCCGCAGTGGTTCATTACAGCGATCCCTACGCTGACGGAGACCCCCACTGGGCCCCCAAGGCTTATTTAGAGAAAGGTTGGTGACAGTTTTCCACTTAACTTGGTCTTATCTTTTAAAAATACAACTTAAATTTCAAACACAAGTACAAAAATCAGCTTCACTATAACTCGCAGCATTCACAGACAAACACTTGTCTTTATCTGGA
>JAPZEB010000004.1:6935534-6958649 GCA_029783705.1 Chaetodon striatus | reverse complement strand
ACAGACGGGATCAAAGCTTTGATGCCATATAAAGCAGAGATTTTAATTCTGACAGGGCTTGTTAAAACCCAGAAGGGCTGATCCTGTCATTAAAAAAGAAAAGAAAAAGGGGAAAAGGGCTAGAAAGAAAGAGCTATTTGCCTTTTAAATAATAAAGCTACATGTGAAAAACCCTATAAACTAAATATCTGAAATTCCACTGGACCATTTGGAGCTTCCCACTAAGTTCTGGTAACTATAGAAAACTACTCATGAATGACCCACGGGAGTGTGAGAATAAAAATAACATTAGAAATGTCCAAATATCTACCACATGCACAGCTTCAACAGGAATAGAGTGACTCCACGGAGTGGTATGTCCGGGAAAGCTACGGGTTAATTTAAGACTAGGAGCAAAGCCTGTTGCCAATTAGGAGCAGTGAGCGCCACATGTGGGCTAGACGTAGCTACAGTATCTCCAGAAGGGGCAACGGGGGCAGAAACCGCGGTGCGCGCAATGGAGACAAGCTGAATGTCTGTGAAACCACTTGTTCAAGACCAGTTGGCACTTACATGTATGGCCAGTGACTGATTTAAGGATTTTTTTTTTTGCTCTTAAAGAGATGCTCAAACAAGATCTACGGGACTGAGGGATTGATGCGCAAAAGGGGCCACCACTCACACGTGGCCTGATTCCGTTTTTACCTTTCAGCTTTGCATCATGGCACGTATCTCTACTATATTTTTAATCTGTGCGACATCTTTGCTCAGTGGAGTTAAGAGCGTATCTGAGTTGTGCCGGGGGACGCGCTGCTACTCTGGCCAGGACTGGAGCAGACCGTGCGTCGGAGCGCACTGCCAGGGGCGCGCGGAGACAGCAGCGACCCGACGACAGTTTCACCACACTGCGCAATCTAGACAAGGACAAGTCTACCAGGGTTACCAACAGGACGCTCATTACAGTCATCACCAAGCCCAGAGCGCACCGCTGGCACCGTACACCATCGTCCAGCCTCAGCAGGGAGGCTTTGCGCAACAAGCGGGTACGGATGGCACCAGGAGGACGAACCCGAGAACCATCACGGCGGAGGTGTTCCATCCTGGCTGCGCCGGTGGGACCTGTCCGACCACAGGCTCTCACCGCCCGCCGAGTGATGACAGTGCAACGCGGGAGTGCAAAGGGATTGAATGTAAACTTCCTCACCGGATGCGCCAGAAGCCCAAGTCTTGTGTCGGAGACGGCTGCGGTGCGCAAGCAGGAGACGACAGTAGAGGACACTCTTCACCGGTCCATGTGACAGATAGAGCGGCGCAGTTTCTGGATGAGCTGCCAGACTTTGGGTCGGAACGTGGCGCATGGATACAGCTGACATGTGACATGAAACCAGGTCAGTACCCGCCTGTGAGTGATCGGTCTCAAAATGAAAGGAGAAATAAACTGATTCACACCGCAGCCTCCTCAGTGGGGAAATAACACTCACTTAAATTGCTATGTAATATTATTCTGTCCTTGCCACAGGGTCTAATGAGCTCCCCTCAGAGGACGCTCTTGTGCTGCAGCTGCAGCTGTCAAAGAGCCAGGATAAGCTCGTTGAGGCCCTCAGGGGCCAGCAGGACGAGGTCAGGGAGCTGCAGAGGCTGCTCAGTGAGCAGCAGGGGACGCTGGTCAACCAGCAGAGAGAAATCCTGGAGCAGCAGAGGAGGATGTATGAACAGATGGAGCAAGTAAGGCTGATGAGGGAGACGCTGATCGTTGGTGGATGGAAAACACCTGACCTACAGAAGTCTCATTTTATTAGATGACGCTGACCTCCCCTGAGGAGGATTTATTTCATCTGGGGATCAGAGGAAAATAATTTTCTGCACCACATCCAGTTGAAATTAGGACAATCTGCAACAGACTGCATAAAATAATCACACGTTTTATAGTTTCATTTGTTTTCTTTGAGTCATAACTCATGATTATCACCATGATCACACACAGAAATGTTTGTTTTCCTCCCCCCAGGTTAAAGCCCAGTACAACGTCATGATGGACAGCATCAAACAAACATCTTTCCAGAACCTTCAGGCGGAGCTCGACAGTCGCATGGAAACCATGAGTGGGCAGGTTAGACCTCACCAAGCACAGCAGGCTCTGTCTCTGCACAAGGTGGACATGGAGGCCAGCGTCATGGAGGTGAGCTGAATGAAGAGTGTACAAGTGTGTTTAAATATTGTGCATGAATAAAACAACCCAGAGACTGAATTAATTTAAGTCAAGGCAGTGTGATAAAGTTGTTTTCCACTAAAGGAATGCACCAAATTGGCTTTACTTTCATGCCAGCCTGTTTCTTTAAATTGTGTACAGTTTGGAGGAAACTCTATGTTGCATACACACGTCAACTTGTCTTATTGCAACTAGCATATTAAAATGATTGGACAAGTAAATAATATATCTGCGATATCTGACATCTGGTTGGCTACTCTACATAACCCTCTTTATATGATGTATGGACCTGACTGTGATGCTCAATGACGTGTTTGATGTCATCAGGTGGGGCGCTCCCTGTTGGCCTGTGGGAGCTGCGGTCCCGAGGAGTACTGCGGTTTCAGCAGCGGTTATCCTCGCTGTGAGAAGTGTACCATCTGTCCTGCCGGCTTCTTCCTGGTCGACCAGTGTTCGGTCCACACAGACAGAATCTGCCAGGTTAGTAGGACTGGGCCGGTGTGAAAGCTTCACATCCAGAATGTTGCCATAATGGCGCAGCTGTTTTCTTTGAGACTAACTCTGCCGTGTCTTGTCTCGTCACCCCCAAAAAACACATGAACTTTCTCGTAAACAAACAACGCGCATTGCTCTTACTCTTCCACCTCTACTGAAATTTAATCTCCTTCATGTTGCGGTGCTCGGTTTACAGCCTGTCAGACACCGTCGTCTCCGTAAAGTCAATTTAGAAACCAATAATTTAACAATCACGTTGTTATGTTGCTTATTACTGACGCAATACAAGCTGGATTTAGTGTCGTGACGCTGTCGCCACAAGTCGCTGATGTAGGTTACTTTTCAGTTTGCCAGAACGCGTCGTTATATGTTTGTATCATATGTTTGTTGATCTTGAAGGAGGCCCACAGGCCAAAACGTCATCAAAATAAAAAACACTTTTTTTTCTACAATCAAGAACAAGTCATAATGACAAATACCTCCGTCACGTTTTGGTGTCATTCAAAGGTTAGCATTATTACCTCTTTACTGTGTGACAGCTGACTTTGTGAGGGATTGGCTGCAACGCAGTCACCAGAATAAATGTTGGCAATGTACATTTCTACACCCACAGATATGGTACAGTTAACGTGTCATAAACCCTGTGGTTAACGTGTGGTTATGTTTAGGCTCAAAATAACTTGGCTATGGTTAGAAAAACATAATGTTTTCCTATAAGCAATCCCTTTCACATACAAGTAGCCATATTTATAACTGCTATAAAGTGATTTATTGGTCATTACAGGACAGAGACGAGTGCCTTGAAATAGCCGATCTGTGTGGAGATGTGCAGAAATGTCTCAATACTCCAGGTAAGAATTACTGAGCACTTTTGTCAATACTGCCTCTCTACTGTTTTAAAAACATCCCCACATTTTCCCTGTCTTGCATTTGTTTAACTAGTGACTGATTATTTATAGTTAGAGACTGACACTGACACTTTGAACTCTCAACTTCTTTTCCCCCATTCCCAGGTGGATTCAGGTGCCAGGGCATGACAGAGCGAGACGCCAACTCAGGAATGTGCGGCCACGGCTACTTCTTCAACTCTGACATGGACGAGTGTCAGGCCTGCAATGAGTGTGACGGAGAGCCCGTGGCTTCACCTTGTACCTTCATCACAGACACCATCTGCTCTGGCCCTACCACGTCAGGTGACAGCGCCCTCTCTCTGTCCTGGGCCGGAGATGTGAGTCTGCCTGGCACAAGAGGCCACGTCCTGGCTCATGCCTTCCCCAGCGTGCAGCTTCACATCCTGGGGAGAAGCGATGCCGGTCTGGTCTCCGCTGAGGACGGGCGCCTGGTGCTCAGGCAGCACGGTCTGGTCTGGCTGGATGAGAATCTGTCGGTGAGCCACGGCTGTCGTAGCTTCATCCAGTTGTGTCTGCGTATGAACAGCACAGACGGCTCGGAAGGCCGCGACCTCAGCGGCGTCAGGATCTAGCAGCAGGAGGGAAGGTCCCTTCAAAGCGTCAGCATCAGCGGGGTCGCAGAGGTCGCCCCAGGTCACATGATCTCCATCTTCCTCCGGAGTGCCAGCCACCACTGTAACCAAAGCAGTGAAGGTCTGCAACTGTACGACCCCTCAGCGGCTCCGCTCAGTCTCCTCTGGCTCTCCCATGACACCGGGGCTGTTGCCATGACAGCACAGGCCATGGTGTCTGCACATTACCATACAAACTATCGTCCAGTCTTCCGCACTACTTCGACCTCTGACCCTTATGTCGTGGGGCTGACTCATGATGGCCGTGGGATCCGTTTTGCAGAAAGTGGCACCGTGCGTTTTGTCTTTCAGCAGGCGCTGTACTCCATGGGCCAGGCGTGTGTGACCGAGGGCTTCCAACTGTTGGCGTACCTCAACCGTAACGGAAGTGGCACAGAGCTGTGCCGTACCTTCAAACCAGGCGTCCACTATCGAGACACATCCTTATCTCTGTCTGGAGCGGCTAAAGTTGACTCTGGGGACACACTTGGCTTTGAGATCCTCTCTCCTGCTCAGTGCAACGTACGCTTCTTTGGCGACGAGACAGGCATCAGTATCCTCAGCTTGGTTTGGGTCCCCGCCGCTATCTCATCATCTCTGTCTGCTGCCGTGTCTCACACCGGCCTTCCCTCAGGAGCAGTTCGAAACAAACCGCTGTTCTTCCGCCAGACCAGCGCTCAGGTGTCCCAGATGGAGCTGCTGGGGAGGGGCTCCATAGATCAGAGACGAGATTTTGTCTTCAGGGAGAGTGGCACAGCCAGTGTGGCTCTGGATCTCAAACTCATTCACTCCTGCAACCTGGTCAAGGTGACTCTTCTGAGGCGAAGTGACCCAGAGGGGTCAGGAGGAGGTCGGGAGGCAGAGGGAGCGCGACCTGTTCCTCTGGCCCAGCAGGTGGGTGGTCAGATGCCTGACGGCAGCCGGTGGGCCAGTATTAGCCTGCGGGCGTCCTTCCAAGTTCATAACGGCACAGCGATGTTCTTCACACTGGACTGTGTACGCGGACGAGTCAACCAGATCAGCTACCAAACAGGAAGTGGAGTGTCAGTCCTCTGGGTGGCAGCATAAGAAAGAGAAAACTTAACCATGTTGGGTTTTTTTTTATGTGATTTTCCAGCTCAGTAGACCAGATGTTAAAACATTTATATGATGGAATAGTTTCATTGGTTTGATTTTAGAGGAACAGTTTGACATTTTGAGATACGCTTTATAACTTTCTTGCCAGGAGTTAGTTGAGATTATTGATACCACTTTTATATCTGTCTGTCTCATATGAAGCTAAAGCCAGACGTCTGTTAGCTTAGCTTAGCTTAGCTTAGCTTAAAGGTTGGAAACAGTCTGGTTCTATCTAAAAGTATCAAAACACGCCTTTTAGCACATTTAAAACTAACTAATTAATATATTACGTCTTGTTCGTTTAACCTTAGAAAAGTGTAAAAGCAACAAGCTATGGTTTTATGCTAGGCTGGCTGCTTCCTCTTACCCCTGAGCCTTTGTGCTAAGCTAAGTTAATGACTCCTGGCTGTAGCATCATGTTTGCTTCTCTCATTATCTGCCTTGTTAATATGAAGCTAAAGTTAGCAGCCTGTTAGCTTAGCTTGGTATAACGACTAGAAACTGGAAGAAACAGCTTGCCTGGCTCTTTCCAAAAGTAACAAAACATGCCTTTAGCACATGTAAAACTCACTTGTGAAGCTGTTAAAACTTTTTTTGTTTAAGATGCACAAAAAATAAAAGTGTAAAACCAACAATTTGTGGTTTTATGCCAGGCTAGCTGCTTCTCCTTGGCCTTAGCTTTATTGCTTTGCGAAGCTAACTGTCTATGGCTGTGACTTAATGTATAGCATACAACTCTCAAATCTTTCTGCTAAATATGTAGCTACAGCTAGCAGCCTTTGAGCTTAGCTTGGCATGGAGATTCGAAACAGGAAGAAACAGCTACCCTTTGCTTTGTCCAAAACACACCTGTTAGCACATGTAAAACTCACTAATTAGAACTCTACATCTTTTTTGTCTTACCTCAGAAAAGTGTAAAATTACCACCTTGTGGTTTTATGGCAGGCTAGCTGCTTCTCCTTGCCCCAGCCTTTGTGCTAAGCTAGCTGTAGCTTCATGTTTCAGATACCACTCATATCTGTCCATTGAATAATAGGCTACAGCTAGCTGCCTGTTAGCTTCGCTTAGCATAAAGATTTTATGCCAGGCTAGCTGCTTCTCCTTGCTCCCAGCCTTTATGCTAAGCTAAGCTAATCGTCTCCTAGCTGTAGCTTCATGGTTCGGATACCACTCAAAAATCTGACTCTTAATTATTAAGCTACAGCTAGCTGCCTCTTAACTTAGCATAAAGATTTTGTGCCAGGCTAGCTGCTTCTCCTTGCTCCCAGCCTTTATGCTAAGCTAACAGTCTCCTGAGTGTAGCTACATGGCAAAGCTACCCCTCTCATATCTTTCTGTTAAATATTAAGCTATAGCTGGCCCCCTGTTAGCTTAGCTTAGGATAAAGATTTTACATCAGGCTAGCTGCCCCACTATGCTCCTAGCCTTTGTGCTAAGCTAAGCTAACTGTCTCCTGGCTGTAACTTAATGTTTAGGCTACCACTTTCACATCTGTCTGTTTAATATGAAGCTAAAGCCAGCGGCCTGTTAGCTTAGTTTAGCATGAAGATTTTAGGCCAGACTAGCTGCTTCTCCTTGCCCCCAGCCTTTGTGCTAAGCTAAGCTAACCATCTTCTGGCTGTAGCTTCATGTTTAACGCACAGATGTACGAGTGCTATCTATTTTTTTAGTCTGCAAATAAAGTGAAAAGGCATATTGTCTCAAACTCTGAACTATTCCTTTACGCTGCTTGATTTTTGTAGTGAGTAGCCTACAGTTAATTTTGTATTTTTAAAAAAGCTCAGACATGGACTTTTATTTAAAAATGTAGCATCATGCATCAGTAATCGTATTTATAACAAAGCAAGCTTTAGTTTTATGATTTCTACATAAGTAAATGACGGTTCTGATCAGTTTTCTCACACTTGTGTTTTCGGCTTTTTATGTTTAGAAATTCCATGTGCTCTACTTCTGTCTCTTATTTATGTAATTCAGTTATTCTGTTGACACCAACGGACCCTCAGCTCATTCCCACTGTGACTACAGCATTTGCTGCTGTCACCAAAGGCTGTTCGCCGGTGCTGGTTTCATTCAGTAGTGTGTTTTTTAAGAGCATGTGTTTCATGTTAGCCGCCATTTTCTAATGTGAATATCTACTGCATGCCTTGTTTAATGACCACTCCTGCATATTATGGACTTAAAGAGATTTGTGTGTATTTCACTAAGGCCCTGTAGACATTAAACTGTCCTGGAGAGACAACATGCTATTTTTAATATTAACACCTTAAGGCATAGTTATTGTTTACTCAAACTAAACTGTAATAAAGTGTATATTTGATGTTTTATATTAAATCCAATAAAAATAAAACGGTTTTGCTGGATTTTTTTGGCTGCCGTCTCTGTATAAGGACCACAGACTGTATATAAAGATGGACAATGCGTCTCCAGTTCCTCCTACTTTGCAAAATACAGTAAAAATATCTGGGATACGGGTGCTGCCATCTTGCACTTGATTGCACACAAACTTACCTAGGTGTGAGAGGAATGACTTAAAATGATAGAAACCATCTTTGGAGAAAAATGTATTTGACTTGCACTTTGAATTTTTTAAAGTTTGGTCCATGTGCCCCCCACTAAGTGATGTTTTGGCTTCTCGCATCGTCCATCTTTATACTGTATGTCTTTAGTAAGGACTCTGCTTGGTGATACACTGGGTGCAGTCATGTTAAGTGAGCTTTTATAAGAAGAAATAACTTTTTGAATCGTAAATAAAAACAAGGGTTCTTAAGCAATAACAACCCTCGCTCATTTTGAAACACTCTCGTTTTACCTCTACAGCGGATTGGTATGGCTGTAAAGCTGGGATACTCAACTTATGTCCCGTTGGCAAAATCTGGCCCTACGACAGGTTGCCAGGTGGCAAATATCAGATATGTGGCCATTATCAGATTCAAGTGTGGACTCCACTCCACCGTCTGGGCCACTTCAGCCTGCACTCTGAACTTAGCTTTGGAGACTGATCACCTCTTCAGTCAGAGACGTGCAGACTGAATCGAACGTTTGCTGTTGGCAGAAGCTGCCAGGTGTTCCTTATTACACATCAAAGACCAGCGGTTCTTTATCATGAATTTAAACAGTTGAAATTATATTAGCCGGGTAGTTAACCTCCTAATGGCCTCCCTACGCACGTTCACCGTCAACCCCTCTCATTCTGGGTGTGCTGCTCCGCTTTGGCACAAGATCAAAAAGCATATTACGATCCCGGGCATATGTTCTATGAAAACCAGTGGACCCGTTGATGTTATTATTTCAGCCTTTGAAGCTGTGACCCCCAGGTTACTGTGTGCTATAGATTATTCAATAAATCATGACTTTTAGGGGATTAGTGTCATTAATATGTAGGTTTGTGTCTTAAAGGTGGTGGGATCAAAAGAGTGGCGGCACGGCCGTTTCCCCACTTCAGTCGTCCAATTCTCTCCAGTTCAAGGTTGCCTGACCAGACTGTTGCTATGAATAAAGCATGAGCAGCACAGTTTATGAACTAAGCCTACATCTTGTGCACAACCTCTGTCAGGAACTAGACAATAAGCAGATCCGAGTCGGCTAACAGAACAGAAAGAGAGCATGTCTTGGGACAAATTGAAACCACCTACAGGCTGATGGATGACTGCCTGGCTGAGTTATGGTGGGCTGACGATGATAAAACGTTTGAGGAAAAGGTCAGAGCCCCACAGTATAGAGGGCGGAGCTCCGTCTGGCAGGACTAGTTGCCCTTACACATTAGCACTCTGGTTAATGGTTTGCAGATGGAGGGAGAGAGACAAGGGTATGTGTGTGTCAGGCTGGTATGGGTGTGTCTTTAGGCGGTGCATATGTTTGTTTGTGTACATGTATGTTGGAAAACACATGTTAATGTTTTGGTCCTAGAGGCATTATTTTAATGACTTTCACAAAACACAAAATGTAATCTAATTTAATGCTATAAAACTAAATGTCATATAAGAAGAATGGCCTTTAAAGACATTAATCAGTCATGTCTTACATGAAGTTAATTTAGGGACTGTATAGAAATTATAAGGGACTGGAGAGGTTCAGAAAAGGGGGGATGTTGTGCATTTTTCCTTTTTGCTGAAAGGAGGATAGTCCGACGACTAGAGCAGGAAAGTGTCTAGATTCATGTCAAGTTTCCTTTCAGATTATTTGTAAAAAGAACAAAAATACATTAATAATGAAGGTCATAATTGCATAAATCCTCTTAAAATGCCTGTAAAAGTCACCTGAAACATCCATGCACAGCATACCCAATTTAAATTGAAAGCTGTTCTTGTTTTATTTTTAGTGCATGTACATGCACGGTCTCTTTGAAAGATAACACCAAAGTTTTTCCCCCACGGTCAGAACCACTGTAAGTGCTACTGGCATTGAGTATAATACGTTTAAACACGCTGAAGTTAAAGTTTTTTTAAATCTCAGCCTGAATATTTTCTTGGAAACAGATGCTGCAGACGGCTGTAAGTGGGACTTGCTTGCTAGAAAACACAATGGGACCACAGCATAAAGCCTTACCTAATCCAAATTCAAAGAACATACCAAAATCACTGAAAATAAACATTTTTCCATGTATTTTTCTGAGGTTTTGTTCAGGCACTTTTCAAAAACAGGGTTAAATAACACACTGAATGTGTGATTATGAGAGAAAAACAGATCAACAAAGACAGAAATGTGTATCGAGGAGGTAACTGCATATAAAAACTCTTCCAGAAAACCCACATTGATTAGAAATGCTGTTTCTTTCCCTTAAAACAATAGAATAGCTATCTGTTTATCATTTATGTACATTTATAACCACCAATATTGCCAGTAACACATTAAAAACCGCGCTCCACATTGGGACTTTCATTGGCTACAAGCATAAAGACTAGATGGAGGAGCACGAGCTCGACTATGGAACAGCACACCCCAGTGCTTCAGGCATGCTTCTCCCCCAATTCTTTGATTGCAAAGGTGGAAAGCTATCCTGAGCGTGGTGCTTCAGAAAACTGCAAGCAACATTACTGTATAGACAGAGAGAGAAAGGGACTCGTCTGAGGAGGTGCATCCAACTCATTTTTGTTGTGTAGCGAGATGCTGGCTGTACAGGTAACTCTCCTCACTCTTTTTTAGATCTAGTTTCAGTTTTCCACCTCTGATGAAGAGCAGCGCACAGCTGCTTCCCTCAACTTTGTCTTCTCCAGAAAGGGGGCTCTGTCTGGCAGACGGTCTGGAGGACCAGAGTGCAGATTAGTAACGTAATGCACAGCAGACTATAGGGCAGGACTTTTTCTCTCCTGATAATATGACTTTATTCTGGACCTCTTAGAAAACACAGATATGTTTTGAATGTGCTTTGATTCTCTGCCTGAACTCAACTGGGAACGAACAGACCCACCAGGTTTTTGGCCGAGCCATAGTTTCCCTGTTTCTATATGAATTCCCAAACGTTTAAGTTTCACTTTCACTGCACTTGGGCGCTGTGCTGCTCCGTCTCTTCTGTCTTGGCGTGTCCTCAGACAACAGTGGCCAGAGCTTCTGCCGCTCTGAATGACTGAAGTACCAAACAGTACCTTACTGTGCTCTGAATTAACGCACAGTGCGAGTGACTATTTACAAATGTCTGTTACTGCACTGACAAGACTTTGACCTTAGCTTGTAAATACTTTTAAGTGGAAATTTTGGTGTTAAATCAGGCTCAGGCCCAAGACTGCTGCCATGGTTCAGGCTTGAACAAAACTGTGCAGATTCATGTTAGGGTCTGGCGTTATTTTGGGGGGCCTGATCAAAGCTTTATACCTGCTCTATGCCTCTTTTGTTTGTTAATGTTAAATCACGTCGTATCAATAGGCCTACTGTTGAGTTATTCTGAGTTATTAAGAGGGGGATTTTCTAAGGTTTGTGCTTTGGGAAAAAGTGAAAATGAAAATTCAGTCAAGATTAAACCCCCCCTGCCCACACCAGCAAGTTTTCTACGATCACTTAATTGTTTCTAATGAAGGAATACTTCACCCACAAATGACCATTTAGGAACACACAGCAAATGTAAATCACAACTAATAAACGTGAGAAATTTAGCATGCAAAATATTTACTCTGAAATTCTGCCTTCATTCATCCAAAGGACTGTAGTTGAAAATTAGCCAGTTGGCTAACTCCAGCACATTTGCAGAAATGTTGATGAATGTTCCTTGTCCTTATACGTAAAGTAAATCTACAAAAAAAAAAATCTAGAATATGGTCATTTCATCCCAACACTGGTGACTGTGCTCAGACTGAGCAAACACCAGCAAATTCAGCCTGAGAGAGAGGGAGGTGTTTCTTCCACATCTTAACAAAAACCACGCAGCTATGTCAGTCCTGCCAAAGTAAGAGCCATGGTCTCACACAAGTAGTGCTGCTCGTCACCACAGATAAAGTCACCCCAGGAGTTAAGCCAATTCTCCTGTCCAATGTGTGACGGCGGGATGACTGCAACACAGTCTGGCCTTGCCCTGTCTTTGTCCCAGAGGCCCGTGGTGATGCTTGGCTTCAGGGGATCCCAGTACATGACATCTGGGTGGGTATTGTTGCCATTGGCCCAGATATGGATGCCCTCGCTCACCATGTCCTGTAACCCGATCCATGCTGCATGGAAGACTGTCTGAGGGTGCTGCTATGCAAACTCAAACGTAATGTTGGTCAAGAGTGCCTGGTCTTCTGCATTCAAAACAACAGCTAAGTCACCTGCCATGTCAAGACATCTCCTGTGAGCTTGTTCCCAATTCTCTGCTTTCTGGGACAGGAGGAAGCAACGTGAAGCGTGCTCCACCCAGCCAGGCGGGCAGCGGGAACACTGCAGCGTGTCATTGTTGCAGAATCTCCAGAGGAAGGACAGTCTGCTGGAGAACAGGAGTGAACGCTGGCGTTGATTCTTTGCATCCAGCTGAATGGAGGCTTGTCGTTTATCGTGTATCAGCAGGCGCAGCTGTTTGTTTTTTGCAGACACCATGCTGATGGTGTCCAATGAGTCACTCAGAAGCCGACTCAGTGGTGCTTTTTCAGCAGACAAGGTGAGGTTGTACTGCTGCCGTAACTCCGCTGTCAGACTTTGCAGTTGGTTTAACTGAGCCACAAGAACACTGGCAACACAACCACATAAGAGTGCTATCAAAATCCAAACCAAAACAGCTTGACAAGCGGGTTGCAGTCTCTCCACGCAGTTGTTTTGTGTCTCCCTTCTGCCTCTTTCATCTTCACCATCTGTGGCAATGTTGGCTGGTTCCTCGCCAGAATTTTCAGCTCCAGAACTAAAATCAAAACAAGAAAAGGGATCATGAGTTGTTACTATAAACAAGAGGGATCAAAACAACAGTCAGAGAAATTGGACATTTTAATTACAGATTGAGCTTTATGTATTTAAAAACAAATTGCATGTTCTCAAAATCCACATTGTCTGGTTCTTATGAGCTGCTTGTGCCCTGACGCTACGAGGGCGTTCACCCGTGACACCATTCCTCACCTGCAACATTGATAGGACTTAAATATACGGGCATTAAGGTTTGTTGTAACACATTGTGCACTGCAAAGATGAACATATTTCAACAAATAAGATCTGAGTTAAATTATGAATGGTTGCAACATGAGGACGAAGAGGAGGAAAGAAGCCTGGAGACTTCCCTGCAAACCTCCAGGTGTGTTCATATGACATCAGGCCGGCCTCTTTTATGAATGTTTTGCAATGGTAGTGCTGCATATTTGAGTAAAAACACCACCCTTGTCACAGTCCCTTCAGTTGCTCAATCACAGTGGAAGAGAGACAAACCATCACATCTTACATGTACAAGTGCTGAACAACAACAACAGAGAAAGAATCTATTAAGATACTGTATATGTGTAGCGCATTAGTTTTCAGTCTGTTCATCTGACTGTAATCATTTTTATTGTAGCTAAATGTGATGCAAGGTGTACAGACTGACCAACACTATTATAAAACCTGTCAGTAATGCTGCACACACCTGACAAACTGAACTGTGGGCAGATTCAACGCCTTTTGAGAGGCCAGATTAGGCACGAAAGTGAAACACTTCACATGCAGGTATCCTGCTGACTGAGAGGCAACACCCATTTTATACGCGTTGTCTGTTACATTCTTACATTCTTGCACTTTGCATGAGGTCTGCAGTGTTTGCTCCGGTGTGACCTTTGTGTACTACTCTAGTTTGGAGAATGTGAGACAGCAGTCGCCAGTCAGAGATAATGTTTTAGTCACATACAAATCCGCTCACCTTGAAGTCCAGGCATTACAAAATCCTTCGTTCTCAACAACGTTGTATGGACGCAGATCTTTGCACATGACGTAGGTGCTGGACTGCGTTATTTTCTTCGCTCTCTCAGAGTTGGATAACAGTTTTATCGAGCCAAGTGTGTCCAGAATTGGCTGATTTTTTGGCGGAGCTGGTTCAGTGTTAGGTTAAGAAAATTTGGCCATCAGTGACTACCGCTATCTCTGGATGGTGCCATGTGAGGTGAGCCCTCACGTTCATAGTATTTGATTCTCATATGACACTGCTTTCAACTTGCATGTCATATCCAAGTCCTTCTTTCCTTGCATGTTAAAATATCCAAAATAATTCCAGACGTTAGATTGAAACGCTGATGGCACATTTCTGATTTCCTTATCCGGTGCTGCCATCTTTGTTTTAATGAAGTCACCAGGAGGAAAAACAAAAAAAACATCAGCACCATCTAGTGGACCGAAAACGCGATTGATTTGATTATTCTAGCCCAGAAGTTGTAATAAAATGTATATTTACAAAAATTGATACAGTAAATAATAAAGGATCAATACTTGGCTTCTGTGCATTGATGCAATATTGCCAAGCAAAATATCCAAATGCTGTGCTGTATTAATTTACTTTAAACCACAAAGTTAAGGGCAAAAATCACATTCAACCTGGCATAAAATATCCAATAAAACACTATAAACACAACAACACACTGACAGTAATATGTTCAAATAATATCACTTAGTCAACTCTTTTACAATTATTAATATTAATCAACAACAAATAAGCTGCCCATGCAGAAAGTTAAACACAAAAGCCAGCAATAAAATAAATAAATAATAAAAAAAAAAATTAGGAAATCACACACTGAGACCCCCACTAGCGGCCTTGAACGCAGCTTACGAGCAACGCGTGGCTTAAACAAAATGTCTGACCCTCTTCACTCACCGGAGCAGCGCGCCAGCGGGTTCCAGTCACAGTCCCGGTGTCGATGATGAAGGGTAGCACCGGATCTCTTCTAAAGCCAGAGGGGCACCCATGCTGTCCCGGTCACACGGGGCGCCATTTGGTGACCGAGCGGCCTTCACAGTCCATTAACACACCGCTATCCGCTCGTTAGCGACGTGCTAACACGTATGCTAGCAGAAAACAGTAGCTTACGCAGTTAACAGCTGCTCACGCGGCAAAAAAAAAAAATTAGCTGAATAATGCACTTCTTATGAGAGAGTTTAACTATTCGAAATGCTAACTTGACCTCGTTTTGGGAAAAAGTCGCCACCTTTAAAGAGGAAAGCCACAGTTGCCACTGATACAGTCCGGCGTCTCTTCCGTCATTTGGACATGCTGTCCGTCTTAGTCCCGCCCATCAACCAATCACAAGTTCAGAAACGTGATGTCACTTTATATGGACTAATCAGAGGCTATTAAAACTCTTCATAATCAAGGTAGTCTGTCTCTACTCGTGCTGAGGGATGTACGCATACATTTTATGCCATTTTATGCCAGTCTACATTCTTATTCTACTCCATTACTGTTTTTGAAGAAGTATTGTACAACAGGGGGGTGGACAGTTTGTTTCATTTAACAACCTCCCCCCAGCTGGTTACCGGCATATAATAAAATCCATCTAAGACATACAGGATGTCTCCTTTGCTTTTGCAATTTATTTAAATGTCAATACATTGCTTAAAGTGCATAAAAAGAAAATGATGATTACAGTAAAGATGCTAAAAGTTGCTAAAATAACCAGTCAGTCCACACACACTCTGTATCTCTACATCAACTCAACCCTTCAACTCCACTGTGATACGTCCCCTACATACGTGTCAAACTTATAACGTTTTACAGAAACTTGACATGTGTCTTTACAGAATATTTTTTACCAGTTTAGATGTGGATACACTCACAGGAGCAGTGTGGCACAAACTGGGAGAGGATAATTTGGCAAAAAAAAATTGGTTGTTGGGTAGTCGTACCCCAAATGTAGGTATAATGGATCAGAATATCCTCTTAAAAAGTGTTTTATTGAAAAGACTGACCCCAAAAACTTCGGAAAAGAAACCAAATATGTTGGAGAGGTGGGCATAGACCCTCCAATATTAACACCATGTCACTGTAAAATGTTGATTTGCTTTTAACCTCGAGAAAATACTGTTCCACTAATTACATGAAGGTATACTTTTAATATATGATGCAGGAGGGTATTAGGACCAATAAAAACCATCAGATTAGATTGACCTAGTTAGATTGATTGGACTATATAAGCAGAAAAATATGTTTTGTAAATTTGGTGAACCAGCACTTCAAAATAAAAGAGCAGCGTCTCTCCTTCACAAGTATGTAAAACAAATCTGCACTTCACTTCAACGGGCACTCAATCAACTATTTACCATAAGACGGCTTAAGATCAGGGCGTTGAGGTTTCTTAGCAAGACATGGCATTTGTGTGACAGGCAATAGTAATTCTACGGATTGTATTTGAATGGGACCCATCGAAGCGTGACGAGTTTATTATATCATTTTACAACACTTTGACTTCATCTAAACAGAGCTGTATACTGCGATTTCTCATTTCTTTTTTTAAAGGCTTAAAGGGGCATCCACTGAAGACAAAGCTGATTTATTATGTGCATAATATCACACACCCTCCAAATCTGTAAACAGTTTTGAATTCATTTGTTGTGACACTCTGAATGAGCCCAACAAAGATGTAATCTGGAGGCCATTTACTCCTTGTAGTGTTAAATATACCTCAGTAAAAATGATGAAAACAAATATAGGCATAGCCCGAAGCTCCACGGGAGGAAAACACTGTGGAAAGAGCAGTTTTGGAGTTTGAACGTTGTTTTTCTCACTTGGATCAGTGTAAAAAATTAAGGTTTCATCCACTAAGAAGACATAGATGTTCACGGGTAATTTAAAAAATGTGCTGTTTGCATATAATGCAATTTTAAGGCTTTGTCACTCTCACATTGGTGTCAATTTCCTGCATTATTAAACGAAATTTCAGTGTATCATAATGGAATAACTCCATGGGATCAGAACGCATTCATCGACAATCCATGAATAAACAAAGAGGTTAAATGCTGATTTATGCTGATTGAATAATTAATTCAATAATGTGCGCAAAGATAAAGACAACAATAATTATTTAGGACAAATGACAAACTCAGATTTATTGCCCTAATTAACAGTGACGGGCATCTTCTTTGACTTAATCTGTTATCCATTAGTCGGAGTGAAAACAAAGGGGGTTCATAATAATGTGCAGGTGCTGGAATGTGCAGGGTTTAAATGCATTAATTACAGAGAATTAAGTTCCTATCAACAAGGTTCAGTGACAAGGTGGAGTCTGCGCTGGGAGTGTGGAAGTGGGGCACAGTAAGAGTTTAAATGTGCCTAAAGGGTGAGGGTTTATTATGGGAGTGATGTCATGTGAAGACGATGTCATCAGAGAAAGGAAAGCTCCAGGAAATCTGTATCAGCAGATCGTATTATTATTAGAGGGGGAGAAGCGGGAACGTTTTCTGGGGCCTAGCACCTGCGAGGAGGGGGAATGCAGGCCTACAATAATCATTAGTATCCTAAATATAAGATATCCCCATTTTTTAACCAAAAAATTCACAATTATATTTAAAACTATGAAAATATCATAGCCTGACATGCACCTCCCCAGAAATGCAACTGCTCATCGACGATGGAGACTATTTTTGTAAGCTGAAGCCATTTTCTTCAGTGGAAACGAAGCTTTTATTTACTTTAATGTCACAGAGGAGAAACAATAAATCAGGTAGATAATAAAGCCTCCACAAAAATAACATTTTAAGTCTTGTGTGTGATTTATCCTTTGAGGATTTATACTTAAGGATTTATCCTGGCTTCATATAAGCAGAGGAAATCTCTGCTCGTCGCTAGGCTAATTTATACAATGTAAAATGCCAAGAGCTTGTGATAATAATATTAGCATGTTATATTTGTTTGGAAAACGTGTTTAGTATAGGACAGTTGTTTTGTCAGTGAACCTTGTGAGTTGTCATGGAGCCAAATGATGTGCCGTTACCTTTGTTAAATGTTGCTGTTGTCCCTGGTTTTATATGAGAGGAAAAAAAGATTGCTAGCTGCTAGGTCAATTTATACAATGTCAAATACCATAGGCTTGTGCTAATAACATTAGCATGTTGGAAAATGTGTCCAGATAAAGACAAGTGTTTGTCTGTGAATGCTGCGAGTTAAAGTGAAGCTGATTCGATTACTTGTTTTTGAAATCGTCTCTTAAGCCATGTTTAATGTGTGTTTAATGCATATTTAGGATGTGTTTTGAATCAACTAAACTTTACAGCACTTCACAGAAACCTCCGCCGCCAGCCAGTGTTTTGGAAGTGTAACTGCAGAGTGACAAAGACAGACCACTGCACAAGCATAGCCGCCTACGCCGTTGCCTATAGTCTGCCGCAAGAGTATAAATCCTGCTTAAGTCTGTGTATCCAGACACCAACATTATCAGCCCTATGCATTGGAAACCACTTCCCCTCTACTGCTTTCCCCTCATTGAAATGACTGGAGGCAGCGAGTTACCGCGTTTGAATGTTGCGTACAGAACCTTTAAACTAGCCAACTAGATGCCACACTGTTCACAGCCGGTCTCTGACCTTGTCTCTCTGCTATTGTGTCTTGACGACAGTTCACAGACGACAGCTGCCTGCTTTGGTTGGAAAATTAGTTAATATGAGTGAAAAGACTGAATCAAAACACTTAAGTTGAAGACTGGAGAACCAAGACAGTAAGCTAAAAGATGCTAAAAGATCCATAGAGCTGAGAGGAACTGCAGAGTTTGGTGATTATTTTCTGTTAGTCACTAAAAGCTTTCCACATTCCACACAGTCATTTGGTCTGTTGTTCATAAAAATACTGGTTAGTGCTTTAAGTTCTCATAAAACTGGATAAACAATATAGTTTAACTATTGTTCTCAAAAATCAGTGGTAAACTCAAACTTTGATCTTTTCAGCAATCCAAATGAATTTGCTTTATTTATGGGCTGAATGCCTCTAAACAACAATGTGGGTTTATATTTCTCACAATAAAACTTGTGGTAACACCTCTTCCCAACCAAAGGGGATGTGTCATTCAAACAGAGCTCCTCGCAGTAAACCAATCAGTCATAGAGCGTGCCTCAGGCCAGGAAACAGCATGGTGCCTCACAGAACTATGACAGCAGTCTCAGTAAAAAACACACTCCGTACTTGCTCTCTCAATAAAACGATCAGCTGGAAAATGGTCAACACAGCAGTAAAAACCCACAGAGAGAAACGCAGCATTTAAACAAGCTCAAACACAGTGACTGCCATGGTGGCTGCATCTCTCTCTCCCTCTGCTAGGGTATCATTATCCACTTAATTTCATCCACCCGGGGTTGGTATAATGACCACGTTCAAAATCCCTTATCGAGCAGAAATTCAGACATCACAAATCATGTGAGTTCTAGAGTATCAAGTTATTGAAACAAAAGAGGAATGACTTTTGTAAAGGGAAAAAATGAGAGAGGAGAAGGAGAAGCAAAGAGGGAGATGCAGCAGAGCGGAGCAGCAGACTTACAGCTCGGTACTTAGTGGCCACCTCATTCTTTTCCTTGTTAAGCTGGGTGTTCTGCTCCTCTAGCTCGCGGACCTTGGAGAGGAGTCGCTCACTCTGCTCTATGGCTCTCCTCAGCTCTTCTCTCTCCCTCATCCCTGCCTGCTGTGTATGAATGTGCCGCTGTAACGACAGAGACCCAACCTGGAACAACGCTCACACACACATCCAGATATTCACACATGCAAAAGTCTGATATTTTGGCTTGGCTGGCTGGCTCTCTGGCTGATTCTCTCACTTTTGTTCCCTTCTGTCTGGAGTCTGCACTGTACCCCCTCTCTCTCTCTCCCCTCTCTCCTCCATCCACATCTGACAAACCAACCCACACTGCTGTCAAAGAGCTTTGCCCTCTCAAAGGCATCCACGTGCATGTATGAATACATGCACACTGCCCACAGTTCCTCCCCTCGGCCTCCTGCTGTCCTTCTTTCATTAAAACAATATAAAACTTTCCTGTGCTGAATTGCTTCTGAGTGGTCTGGTGTTACAGTGGGGTTATTCCAAGTCAAATCAGTTAGAAGTTTTGGCTTACATTTTAGATTTTGTTCAAATCTTATTTATATGCTATTTAAGATCGATAAATGTCCGTCTACTGATATCCATTCATTTTCATCCACTTATCCGGGGCCAGGTCGCAGGGACACCAACCTGAGCAAGGTATTTCAGACGTCCCTCTTCCCAGCATCATTTTCCAGCTCCTCATAGGGGATCCCCAGGTGTTCCAGGCCAGATGAGAAATATAATCCCTCAAGCATGTTCGATGCCTGCCCCATGGCCTCCTACCAGGACATGCCTGGAAAATCTCAAACAGGAAGTGTCCAGGAGGTATGCTGATCAGACACCTGAACCCATTCAACTGGGCCCCTTTCGATGCGAAGGAGCAGCGGTTCTACTCTGGACTCCTTCCGGAGCTCCGCACTTTATCACCAAAGTTGAGCCGAGCATCCCTACAGAGAAAGCTCCTCTTGGCTGCTTGTATCCGCCATCTCAATTTTTCGGTCACTACCCAAAGACCATGACCATAGGTGAAAGTTGGGATGTAGATGGACTAGTAAATCTAGAGCTTTGATATCTGACTCAGCTCTGCTGCACCGCGCCAAACCGCGAATCTGCCAATCCGCCGATTCATGTCATGCTCCATTTTACCCTCACTCATGAACAAGACTATGAGATAATTGAACTCCTTTGCTCAGGTCAGCAACTCACTCCCAATTCAGGGGGAGCAATTCACTGTTTTCTTGCAGAGAATCGTGGCCTCAGATTTGGAGATACTGACTCCAAGGTGTACCAAAAATAAGTTCTGGCTGTTTTGGCTGAATTCTTAGTATTGCATAGTTTTATGCCTCTGGGAATGTTGTCACTTCACCCACTAAAAAGTGTCTCAGACAAAAAGCCATTTTTAGGGTCAGCATCCTCAGAAATATAACTCCCAGAGCCATGAAATGTGGTAAAGAGACAGACAAAAGGTGTACAACAGGCCAAGCCAAGGTTTCAACTTGTTGAGATTTTGAGATGCCAAAATGGCAACGTGGACTCAGTCCTAGGACCATTAAACTTTGTTTGAAAATGGATCAATATGTGAGCATTTGTATGTGAAGTGGCCTGCAGTTGTCTTCATGTTTAAATTGAACAAGCTATGGGGCTAATGATGCCCAATCAACAACCAGTACATATATTGCTCACAGACAAAAAGAGACTGGGACTTATCTAATGCATCTGAGTATTAAAGTCAGGTGTGATTGATTAGTGTTGTTCTCTAGTAGCAGGACTGGAGGCATCTGATTATGCCTTTGGATATATACGTGAAATCCATCAGCTAGTTGCAGCACTGTCACTTTGTGTAACATCCTTAAATTAGCTATCATCATTTCCCTATATTATTTTGTAAGTCTAACCTCTCCTGTTGTTCCTGCCCTTGTGTGTTTGCAACCTCTCTGATTACCCTTGTTCCTCTGCCAGACTGTCTTTGTTCTGCCCCGTGTGTTCGTGTTCCAGCATAGTGTTAGTTTCTATGGTGTTGGACTTTGCCTCGCTCCCTGATTTTTGGATTTTGCCTCCTTCCTGTCTACTTTTGTTTGCCCTGTTTGGATTGACTGCCTGTGTGTGACTGTGCAGCTCTCAAGTAAAGATTTTGCCTTTTGAACCTCAACTTGTGCCCTAAATTTGTGTCTCTGTCCAGCCCAGTGTTGTTGAGTTAGCCCACACTTTGCAAGCCACAGCTGCTTTGACACCATATTCACTTGCTGTGCAGTAAGTGGACATGGACCACCAGAACACAGTCTACTGTTGGTCAATTGGAACCAATGAAGTAAAGGATTTACTAGCAAAAGTATTGTGTGTCAACAAAACAAGGGAAGATCCAAATCATGACCTGTTAACATTTGAGACTTTTCTCAGCAATCTAAAGGAGTTGAATGTCAGCTTTAAGCTGAGGACAGAAGCCTGATTGGACTTTCAATATTCTGTGAGTTGAGAACAGAATGGTGTATCACTGTGGGTGCAAATAGCACCAACTCTGTGTGTTTTTTCCATCCACCAGAATGCCAAGCCGATAGTTGCAGCTTTCAGTGGTTCATCAAAGCTGGACATCATAGAATGCAAGACTAAACTAGTCAAGGAACTAGGAACACAACACCCAAGGACTGTATGGTTCAGTACTTTCCAGACTGTCCTGGAAAGCCAGCACTGAAGACATTCATTAGTCAGGTTTCTTAAAAATGTAGTGCAAATTTTACCAAATTTTCAGAATTGTCTGAAATTGTATCCTATATGATTTCAAATTGATTGATTGATTCATTCATTCATTCATTCATTCATTAGAAAACTAAGACAGTGAGCCATTTTTATCTGAAAATTAGCTCATACGTGTGGTTTGCCCTAAAGTGTCTTGTTCATGATCCAACAAGCTGTCAAAAAGCCTGCATGTTTGCAGGTTTGGGCTTAAGGACTTGCTGCTCTGCCAACACTTCCAGATAAATTTTAAATTAGTGCCCAAGAACCCAAAAAAAGCCAGCCTCATGTCAAATCATCAGCATTCTCATCTGTATAACTGAGCTATCCATGTGGGAAGAAGGGGCCCTGGTCTCTTGGGGTTCCCTCTTTACTTACCATTCAGCACAATAGCTTCATGATCACAGCCTTCCCAATTTTGTGGGATATACACAAAATGGGGATACACAGTCTGATGTGCCAATATATAACTACTCATTTGAACGATAACCGATGTTGATCCACTTTTTCCCCCACCAAATTTTAATGATCATCAAGTCTCATCTGTAGTGGAATTAACATCAAATTATGCATGCATACCCTTATTGTGATGGCCCACCAGCAGATGGAGACACGAAATAGAATACTTTTCAATGTATGTGATATTCATTCATTGTGCAAAATAAGAAAAAGCATGATGGCCGATTCTGATAGTTCATTTTAAAGCCAATATCTACCAATACCTATGACATGCCAATATTATCATACATCCTTAACATGAATTACTGGCTTATGTGGTTTATTGTGGTGCATTACTTTTCATAGGTATACATACGAACAGTGCATGAGAACAATATGAAAATCAAAACTACTTTTCTTGTAGGTCTTCCTTGTGCAGTTAACATTCTGACACCTGGAGCCAGCTAAAACAAACACCAAGAAAAGTGAGTACTGTTTCACCCAGACCCAATCTGTACGAGGCACAGAGGCCAAAGATCAAAGGGAGAGTTCAGCCAGCAGTGTTTAGTTGATCAGAGGCAGACAGTAATGTAAAAATGCTGTTGGTATGTGGGCTGCACTTTATTGCATCAGGCTCTGTAACACTTAAGCCAATGGTTGGTTGCCCCTGTTTCTCCCATTCTCCCTCTCTCTCCCTTTCTCTCTTTATACACACTATCCTG
>JAPZEB010000004.1:6909094-6920605 GCA_029783705.1 Chaetodon striatus | reverse complement strand
GGCAATTATACAACTTTGGAACAACATGAGTCCCTGATTCAGACCAAAGGAGACAACCACAGGTCTGAAAGCACCCTGAAAAAAATGGTTTGACTGATGGTAGCGCTGTCACCTGCTGGTCAGTTGGTCATTTGGTTGGTCGTCATAATCACGTCTGATCAAATTCTCATTGGTCAGACAGTAGCTGGTGCTACTTTAATAAGGCTCTGTGACGGTTGGTCTTTGTGGTGTTTTTCCAGCCCTGTTTGAGATCAGCTGATGTAGCTGGGATGTGAGCTGAGCTTGACATTGTATCCTGCCTGAACTAACGCTTTGCTCAGTTAATCTAAATTTGACATTGGACAAACTACTTAGAAGCTGTGAAGATGAGATATTTTACTCTTATTTTGGTAAGAGTGCTCTTGACCACACGTTAACTTGTCTCTTACCGACGAGAGGAACAAAATCAAAACATTGGTAAACCCCAGAAATCAACTGGTGCTAACAAAGTAAGAACCAGTCATGGTAATAAAGAAAAATCAGGTGAAATGTATTCATCTATCACTTCCTGCATGAGGCCCACTGCCAGTAATGATTCAGTTCCTCCTCAGTGAATACAAAAGCATCTCTGTCACCTTAAACTGTACATACAGTGTTGTAGCTGTGGCTCAAATGAAGCCTCGTGTAAAATAGTACATGTAAAGAATCATGAAAACAATCACACACATGGGGGACAATGAAAGTTTTTACTCATTAACTAGAATTTGCTGCCATCTCAGTCACTGTAATGTTCCTTTATTTTATGTTTTCACCCCTTTTGTTTTGTGGGTGAAGGATGCAGTAAACATCACGTGATGCCTGTTTCCAGATCAGCAGAAAGTGGTGCAATGTGTGTACTTGCCTCAGGCAAATGAATGCATTTGGACTGTGAGATGTTTGTGAACCAGAGGCTATTAGACTACAGCATCCATCTGCCAGAACGACGTGACCAAATACGACAGATTTTATCTTCTGCTGACCTGTGTAAGCTTTTTATTTTTGACACAGTCGCTGCCAACCGTCAGTTTATTTTCTGACTTTGATGGAAAAGTTGCTGCTCTGCTGCAGTAAAAAAAAGAGGAGGTGCACTTTATAATCCCTTTTCAAGCCTGGGTGGTGCACCTGTCTGCTACTCCTTTTGTTCCTGAGCGCTCTGAGAGAGCCACAGATGTACCCGTGTCCCCCTGAGGCGCCAAGCAGCACCTTGTCACCACGAACTGTTTTCTTTTATCGTTGAACTTAAGCCGTTGTCAGGCTTGGATTCTTCCTCCTTGTACACCCTGTTCCAACACAGTTACAGACAATATGAGCTTTCAGAGGACGTGAAAGGCTTTTTAGAGTGTGTTTTATTCAGCCAGCCTTTTCTCCAGGCATTACAGTCGAGTGTTTATCCTCGCCAGTCTGCAAAGAATCCATCGTCATCCGAGCACTGTTAGCCAAAACTGTGAATCGTCTTTGATCTCGTCCCTTTCTCACAGAGGGTTTATTGCCCTGTGGATTTCATACTTTAAAGGATAATCCAGTTCAACTTGAGTTTTGTGTTTGTAGTTCTGGCAATCACTTGTATCAGTAATGATTGTACTGCACCAACCAGATTTAGTTACTGGGAACAAACGGGACAAAAACAAGCAGTCAGATGATCAGACAGGTTGTAAACAACTTTATTTAAAAGAGAAAAAGAGAATGAAAGACAAAATTATTACCCAAACTGTTGGTTACAAACATCCATCAGAGTTTACAGACCAACCTCTTGGTTCAGCTCTGACCCACAGTACTGTCTGTAGCTCTGGTTGAAGGTGAGAGGCTTTCAGCAGATACACAGAGATCTGTGTGGGTACATGAGACCCTAAAAATGAGGCTGGATCATGGGGAGTAGCACCAGTTGGTCCAGGAGCTTCTCCTCCATGATGGATGTTTCCAGGCATATTTTAGGATGACTCAGGGGCAGTTTGACAACCTGCTGTCTATCGTCGGGCCGTATAGCTCTGGGTATCCAGCAACCACTACCACCAGTTTCTCCTCCATTGTTCACCAACTGTAAACTTGTTGTCGTGACCACCACAGAAGGCCCGCCTCTTGAATCATGCAATAGGACAATGGGAAAAGAGATGATGAAAAACGAGATGACGTGAGACATTTTTCTGCTCTGAAGTTTAGAGCGCTCTAGCAAAAACTCCAGGCGCATCGCGACGCAAATACAGCGAGCAAAAAGCTCCATTCTCATTAAAAACAATTACAAAAGCCACCTCCAGCTGCTACAACACGTTCTGTGTGATCGGGTATTAAGGGCTCATTTACACTCCTTTTACATAAGAAAATAGGTATGTAGATATTAATGTTGTAAACGTCACTGCCCCCATACTACCATGTGTCTTTTATGTTGGCATAAATACATCTAATAGATGGCACTAGAGGGCGGAGTCAAAAGTTTCATACAACAACCAAGGAGACAACAAAGGAGGTCATAAGCGTTGTAGACGGCTTTGGACTGCTCAGCCATTATACAGATCCCGACATGTAGACGGAGAACTTTTTCCACCATATTACCGATTCATTCCGTTCCGCCATTTCTTAAAAGTTTTCACTGTTTCCTACAGTCGTATCTTGTTTGAACTACACTACACTGCCCTCTCCAGTAGTACTGCTCCGTTTCATCTGCATCCATAAGCTCTCACAAAATGTGCACAAATACGAACAATGAAGGCAGAGTAGGGACAGAAGGCTCCGTCAGTGTCCATTCGTCAGCGTATCTAACGAGAATAAATGAGCTCTAACTCTGCTGTGTCTTGTCTCATCACCACAAGAAGACACATGAAGTTTTTAGTAAACAAACACAAGATGTGCTGCTCGTCATCCTCCCACCTTGACTGAAATTAATCTCAGCTCGGCAGTATATTGCCCAGGCTACTTTTTAATTTGCAAGAACGAGTCATAATGTGAAATGCTGGTCCAGCTGTTTTACATAAAATCAAACCGGTCTGAGCTCGTACACCAGACCTGTAAAACGGGAAATCGACCCAACTCTCCTCGAAGCCTTGACTGTGTTTATGACAAATGATTGTCTGATCTGCTGGTAAATACAGGTATGATTCATTTTTAAATTACCTTGATGTATTCAACGTGATAAAACATACGAACAATGTAAGTTTGACAAATGTGCAAGCAAAAGTGCAGACTAAAAACTCCTCTAAAGTGACTTCAAGGTTGCATTCACTGCAATGTAACAACAAGATGTTTTCTATTTAGCAAATAGTTTGGATTGCATCAGTGGACAGCAGGATAAATGTTCTCTTTGCAAAATCTTTTTTCACCTTGAGAAAAACATTCTTATCAAATGCAGTGTTACATCTTTATCGTTCAGTCGTCCTCTGTGCTGTCAGTCTGTGAATACAAAAAGAGTACAATCCTCACACCAGTCATCATGCCCTCCCCCCAGAGTCCTGCTCCTGGAAGTCCCAGGGGCAAACATCCGCCACCTTCGCCCCGCTGATGACTGCAGGTTTGTAACTAGTACTCAAAGAGCTCTCTTTCTTCTTCTCTGGTGATTTTTTAGTCTGAGCAAAGCTGGTGTGTGAGGGCTCCGTCTCCCGGGAGAAAACCTCCGCCCTCCTTGTCTCCATCACCTCTGGGTCTCTGGTGGAGCTCCTCCGCCGCTCAGAAACCAGCCCGCTGCACTCTGACGACTGGCTGACGCGTCTCCTCTCCGACGCCGGCTTGCTGGAGGAGCTCCGCCTCTCCTTGCTTTTCTCCCTGGCTTTCTCCTTCTCGGCTTTGTGGTTGGACGAGCAGGAGCCTTTCCGTTTCTTCTTGTGCGTGGTGGGGCTGTTGCACGACTTCTCCTGCTTGGGTGAAGGTGGGCTGGCGTAATCCCACGGGCAGATCTCCACCATCAGGGAGGGAGGCTGCAGGAGGCTCCCCGTGGACTTGGAGTGGTCTGAGTGGAGCCCCTTGGGTTTCCCATCAGTGGGCGTGACGCTCTTCTTACGCCTGATCCTGTCGGGGGAGATGGAATCTGAATCTCCTCCCAGCATGGGCTGCTCATCAAACTCCCAGGGACAGACGTCTGGTTTGAGAGGGAGAGGTGACCTGGGTGGCCGAGATTTCCGTGTCTCCCTGGCGTCTTCTCGTTCTCCTCCTTTATCTTTGGAGCGGTGTCTGTTGGAAGGGGACTGCCCTGCTTTCTGCCTCTGCTGGGACCGGCTGCCTTTGCTGATTCCAGAGCTGCTGCTGCCTCTGCGGCCTGTGGTGGTTTCTCCAGGAGCAATGGAAACATGTTTCTGGGTCTTTGCTTCAGAGGGAGTCTGAGGTTCTTCCATCTCCCAGGGACAAACCTCAGACACGTCGTAGAGGTTCCTGCCAGTCTCGGAGCAAATGGACGGCTGGCTGCCGCTCACCTGTGAAGTCAAGCAATAGAATATGAGGCCAGTAAGTCAACTGCTGCGTTAAGGCATTTTAAGAAAATATTACTCGCACATGAGGCAGATAATCTGAAAAAAGTCTTTCTCCTCCGCTTCCTCATAGCACTCCTAATGGCTTCCACAAGAATTACGAAAACAACCAATCAAATCTGAGGAGTTTTTAACGTGGCTGTCAGTCATGTCAATCACTGCTCATGAACTACAGTCAAACTGTCAAACTGGGCAGCGCTGATCAAATACAAGTCAAGACTCTGTGACTACATTGCAGTAATTACAGTTTTTCAGCTTGTTTTGCTGTCGTCAAGTGACCGAAAAAATCAGCCAGTTTACCTGCAGAAGCCTTAATGGGATGTTTATGGTGGTCCTCATTGATTTATGAGCATCTGCCCTGGTCTTAAATCTGGGCAGGATCATTATCCACATCTCGTCTTCACTCACTTCAATCTCTCTACCCTGCTCCTGACTAATATGGGAGGGTCTCCATCCACTGAGATGTGACTGAAAGCTCTGGAAAAAGCTATTAACGGGAGCTTCATTTAAGACTTTCATTAAGAACAAGTATTTCAAACGTAAGCACACGGTACTTTTATAATAAAGTCGAAGTACTACTATAGTAAAGTGAAATAAAGTCCTGTTAGAACAAAGATAAGTAAGGTAGTATTACAATTACGTTAAATAAATAAGTGTTATAATAAAGGTAAAGTACTGTGATAATAAATTTAAACAAAGTACTGCTACAATAAAGTGAAATAAAGTACTGTTGCAATTCAGTTACACACAGTAGCGTTATAATAAATTTATACAAAGTACTGTTATAATAAAGTTAAATAAATCAGTGTTATAATTAAGTTGAATATATTAGTATTAAAATAAAGTTAAATAAAATAGTGTTATAATAAAGTTGAATATATTAGTGTTATAATAAAGGTACATCAAGTAGTGTTATTATAAAGTTAAATACATTAGAGTACAATAAAGTTAAATAAAATACTGTTATATTAAGTTAAATAAAGTACTGTTGAAATAAAGTTGAATGAGGTATTAATACAATAATGTTAAATAACTGTTATAAAAAAGTTGTACAAAGTACTGTAATATAAAAAGCTATTATTATTTAATTGCCTTTTTATCATGTTTTTTGGACAGGACATCTATTATGGGTTTTTCTTTCAAATCATAGATTCTTCTCAGTGTGTGATATTATTGTTGTGATGCTTTTGAACTAGTGTTAGTGAGGGTGAACCTTTATGAGTATTTTTATACAGCCTCTTTAAAGTTTTGACATGCCTTTGTACACATGTCACTGAGGGTGATCCCCTGTGAGCCCTATGAAGTTTTTCTGCCTTTGAATATTTAGGCTGAACTTTATTCCTGCTGTCGTGTCCTTTAGTTAGTTTTCATGAGTTAAACTCTTTATGAATATTCCAACTTTATATGTGCTGTGAGGTTGTTGTCCGTCCACACATTTATATATATATACTGTTATACTGTATGTATGTATACATATATGTGTGTGTGTGTATATATATATATATATATATATATAAGCATTGTTATGATAAAATAAATCAAAGTAGAACCATTGGTGCTTTTATTCTGAAGCACTCAGCTTTTCTGGGCTGGAAGTGTTAAATTTTTTTTGAAGCTTTTGGTCAATAGTTAGACCATCTAAAATACATCTGACTTTGCATCTTTATGGTGGCATCCTTAAACACAAGAATTTATTCGCTATGAGCAGAAAACAAACTAACAGACCTCCAGTTCAGATATTAATAATATTTGCAAGTTACACAAGTGCTCCATGGTTGCAAAATATAACTGAATTGTTAGTGGAGAGTTAAATCTTTACAGCAGCACCGTTAAAATTGAGAATGTATTCGATTTAAGTGGAAAAAAATGACAGCTCACCAGTTTAGATATTATCAGTATTTGCAGGTTGCACTGGTGCTCCATGGTTGCAATCTGTGACTAGATTGTTAACGGAGGGTTAAATCTTTACAGCAGCACCATTAAATGAAAGAATTTATTCACTGTGAGCAGAAAACAAACTAACAGCTTCCCAGCTCCGATAGTGATAATATTTGCAAGTTGTACTGGTGCTCCATGGTTGCAAAATGTGACTAAACTGTCACAGTCTGGAGCCCAGCAGGTACATAACACACACCATGCCTGCTTTTTTTTCTATATGTGTCTGTGAGAGGGAGAGATCCATAAGGGACAGAAGGAGAGAACCATAAAGGTCAAATCAAGTCTCGTGCTGGTGGCTTTAAAAAAAATAATGTGACAGTTTATACTTGATGTTCATGATGTAGTCACTTTTTACATCCCACATGGAACAAACGTGATATATCGAGTTTAGACAATGTATCACCCACCCCTAGTCTGGATTAATTCTTTAATCTACTAAAGATAAACGTATTAATAAATAAAGCGTACCTGTTGTTTCATGATGCCCATCTTCATGGGTGTCTTGGAGTACTCCACGGACTGGCTGATGATCATCTTGGGGTAATGCTCAGGCGTCTCATCCACCTCAGACAGCATCCTCTCCTCCTGTCCCTTTACACCCTTCTTACTGGCGTCCTCCACGCTCTGCGTCTTGTTGGTCAGCCCCGGCATCTTCTCCTTGGCACTCGCAATCACACTCAGAGACTTCTGCATGATGGAGGTCCGAAGGTGGACGGGCTTCTTCTCGTGTGTTAAATTGTGAGCGCTGGCTGATTTCCAGAACAGCGGGACAGACTCGGTGGACTCAGCTGGTTCGAGTCTCGGCGGGGTCGCAGATGGTTCAAGCTGCTTCTTAGTATGTTTCCGGCCAATCAGGGATCCCAGAAGAGATCCTTCCCCTCCACCTCCAACAGGAGTTGTTTTGTCTCCTGCAGTCGAGCCAGTCTGGCTCTTGGTTTCCTCGTCCTGGTCACACACGTGGTCGTAGCTGAGTGACTTCTTCAAGCCCATGACTTTATTCTTCAAGGAATCATCCCGAGGTTTGCCTGAAGAAAGATTAAAGCAATAAAGTGACATCAAAAGTGGAACAACTTATTTTCCTGTCATATTATAATTACATATAATTTACAAGTTTATTCACTTTTAGACACATTAGCTGTGTGCAGCTCTGGGGATGGCAATTTCAGCCCATCAGTCATTCTGCCGCTTTGGTCCAGACTGAAATATCTCAACAATTATTGGATGGACTGTCACAGACTTTTGGGCAGACATTGAGGATCACTTAGCTTTAAGTGTTCAGTATTTTGGTTTATGGCCAAATATCTGCAAAACCATGTCCACCAGCTTTAGGTGTACTTTGCCTTTAGTGCTAATTAGCAAGTGTGAGCATGTTACAAGATAAACACTGCTCAACCTGCTAAATTATCAGAATGTTAATGTTCAAAACCAGCAACTATAGTTGGTTGTAGACCAAATCACTGTGACATCGAGCAAACAACAGCAATCACTTCTAGGCGGACAACTAGTAACTGTTTTGAATTGTGGAGATATGTGAATTTAGCAAACTTGACTATTTCTGTTGTCATTTTTAGCTGTAACTAATGTTTAAAGATATAGAGTTAAACATTGGTGATCGGACCTATCTGACGTTTCTAATTTCCAGCAACGTTGTGCTGCATTTCCACTGGTCATGGTGTGACCAAACTGGTGTGCTTTTTTGGTGACACATCACAGTTGCTAATGGCGACTGTACTAGTACTTTAAGCCAAACAAGATATTTTCCTAACAGGTGGTTTTTGTGGCTAAAAATAACCACATGTGAACCACAGCGTTGTTGAGATGTAAGGTTTCAACATATTTGCTGCATAATAATGGACAGTTGTAATGTATCAGTGGTTTGCAGAAACGTACAATGGCGAAATTTACTGTGGTGTTTCGGTTGCAGCCAAGTAGAGTTCTGATTCTCTGCCCGAGCCTCACTGGACCTGACCCGACCTGTAACTGGGCTGTAATTTTTCATTGTTCCCCTGGGCTTGAATTGGGTCAGGTGCTCGCCAAAACTGTACATTCTCGTGTGTATATGGCAGGAATTTTAATGGACTGAATCAAGAGGGAAGAGAGAGAAAAGGGGGGGACTGCAATTGAGACATGGAAAGTGACGGAAATTGAGAACCAGGGGTGAGAGAAAGAGGGGACTATGGATCGCCGTGCACACTAGATGCATTGAGGGATGCAGTCACTTTGCTGAACCTACTGAAATAAGGAAGACAAGAAGGAGAAGTGGTGCAAGAAAACATGTCAGCCAGAGGTGACTGTAAATTGCGCGTAAGTGTGAATGTGAGTGTGAATGGTTGTCTGTCTCTATGAGTCAGCCCTGTGATAGTCTGGCAACCTGTCCAGGGTGTGCCCCGCCTCAAACCCAGTGTCAGCTGGGATAGGCTTCAGCCCCGTGACCCTGTATCAGGATAAGCAGTTATAGATAATGAAAGAATGAATTATACGTTTTTCACAGGAGAAATTTGGGTTTTTAATTGGAGTCGGGCCCAAAACTGCTGCTGTGGTTCAAGCTCTGGTTGGGCTTGGACAAACACTGGACAGAAAGAGGTTAATGTAGGGTTGTGCCTCATTTTTTTGGGCCTGATCAGAGCTCTGCACCAACTGCAAGCTGTTGTTTTCTTTAGTCATTGGTCCAGCAGGTAAATGTCTTAAACCAGAAAACTTCTTCACTCTTTATTGTTCCCCAGCATACCCAACACAAAAAGACTTCAACCATATCTACGCCAAAGATATTGTAAACGAGCATTATGATCCAATCCATATATTTTCTGATCAGCAACATTTACAGATTTTGAAAAAAGTTTAACAACATAAAGGCAGTTTTAAAAAAAGTGCTGTAGGTTTGACCAGTAAAACCTACAGGCCTTAAGTCATCGAACTAGTCAACCATATGTATTTTTAAAAAAAACGTATTTTGAAAGTAAAACTCAGTGATAAATGATCTTAACGTTCATGCTGCTGCTGTCACACAGATGAAATCAGTAGAACTATGATTTTACCATGGTGGCTTGGTTCAAATGGGTTTCTCCTCAAGGTGCTGCGGTTGCTGCCGTGTTCGCTGCCGTCCTCACGGCTGCACTGCCGGTGTATGTGCATGGTCTCTGGGATCTCTGTTATCCTCTTCATCAGGGAGCGACCCAGTCCCTTCTTGGAGTTGCGCTTCTTTTGCAGGTGAGGGTTGTTGGCGAGCATCTTCTTACGTTTGTAGACTTCCAGCTGGGCGTACAGCTTCTTCAACTCATCCTAAAAGAGGACGAAAAACTGTAAATGTGGTGCAGCTTTTAAATAATCTGAATCTACTTGCCGTGATTCTAAATGCTACTTTACCCGTATATCCTCAGGGTCCAAGCTGTGCTCGCTCCAGGCGGAGGTAATGCTGCTGTTCAGGTACGAGCCAGACCTCCCCATGTCCAGCTCCTCCTCGTAAGCCTCGGTGGCAATGTCATCCCTGGCCTGAGTCCCTTTGGACAGGAACTAAGACAGATGGAGAGCAAAGGTTACAGAATGGCATCACCGCGCCTGCTGGAAGGGTGAGAAAAAGATGTAAAATTGGAAATGTAGTTTCTCAAACAGTATAACTCTGGCCAATAGGATGCCTGTGATTAAATTTATTATATGACAGAATAAATACGTTGGCTAAAGGGGTCACTGGAGGTGGGCTGGAGGTAAAAAACATTTTCCAGCAGCAAAATATTTACTGATATATATGTGAAGTAGTGAAAAAGTTCCTGCCCATGATGGAGTTTTTAAGCTTAAAGAAAGCCCTTGCAGAACATGGAAAAATTCACAGTGTAGGAGATTTATAATTTTCTATTTATTTAATATATTATTGATTGCTGCATTCAGTAATGACCACTTAATGCATGTTTAATTCCAATGTCAAGTGTCCTTCATTCTCCATCTGTTGACTGTTGAAGCAAACAAGGTCAAACCCAGCGGTATAAACAGATATACTGTTTTCATTTTTCTTTAAAGGATCTGAAATCACTGTTAAAAGCTGAGTTAATACATTCAAATATATGTTATTCTCCCATAAATGTTTTTTTGTAATTGTTAAACTGTGCAAAACAAATTTAAATTTATGCAGCTCACTTTTCGCCAACACTAATCCCCTCCTTGGAGAGAAACAAAAGGTGAGATGAGGTTGTATTAATACAATAACACATTAAAATGAGAAGTGATTTTGACTTTTCATGGTCATATTATTTATCTTTGCTTAAAAAAAAACAAATGTGGAAACACAGAGAAAGCAAATATTTAGCCCAGATTCAGGAACAGACGCTGTGTGAGATTAACATCCTCCCATTGTGCTTAATTATCCCAGTGTACTCGACTGACTCGCACTTCTGAGGTGCCTAATTAAGAAAGAATGAAGGAACGGAGAGTGCTGATGGTGTATTGCATTTCTCACACAGCAGGAGAATTAAATGTTTTCCATCAGACTTGAGAGATTGCACATAAAGACACCCGCGGGAGCGCTTAGCTAAATTACAGTAACCACTAACCCAGTTTGAACGAGTTTAAGGTAATGGTAGCAAATGTGCCTGTGTGCATCTGTGTGTGTTCTACATCGCTAATATCAAATGAACTTAAGATGATTAATGGACCTCTCTGTGCACAGGCTACAGTGCAGCAGTAGCCATTATGAAAGTCTCTCTGTACTCAGAGTAACCTCCATGAAGCTCAATTGCCAGAGTAAATGTTGGCATTGTACATCTCTGCAAACAACAGATGTGTAACGTTTGTACATTATCGTGCAGGGGATATGCTGAAACTTTTCATTTGGTTATGGTGAGGAAAAGATCGTGTTTGGCTTAAAATATCCACTTTTGGTGACAGAATACTGGCAATAAATGCAGGAAAGTCTCAGTGGCATACAGCAGCTTTTTGTGGCACTATCCAGGCAGGAAACACAGTGCGGCACTCTGAAAAACAACCACTTTTCATGGCACTATTTTGGCAGGAAAAGCAGTGATGTCTTGGTAAAAACAATAATTTTTGTTGCACTATCCTGGCAGGAAACGCAGCGTTGTCTTGGTAAATACAACCGCCTTCAAGGCACAATCCCAAC
>JAPZEB010000004.1:6792312-6819866 GCA_029783705.1 Chaetodon striatus | reverse complement strand
AACATACACAATCGTGCTAGCAGACAAAAACATCAGCAACTTGGAATATGACCTTTATTAAATAAAAAAAACATAGTCTTTAATCATTGAAAGTTAAAGGTTGGAAACGAAATCTTGATGTTGATAAAAGTCTTTCTCATGCATGTAGAGGTGTAAAACTCAGCCTTATGTCGGATCTGGTTATTGCAAACAGATTGTTTTGGGTGACATTTTAAATAAGACACAAAATAGGGAGATTTTGAGGAAATGTTGTCAAGTTTTTTGATGGAAGGGTTTGTCAGACATGATATGTTCAAAGGCCGTCGAAAATGTACCAATCCGATGATAGTTTCTGTTTCCACTGTGATTGATGGTGTAATTTTGGTGATTTATTAAGTGTAACATGCTTTTCAACCCCTTTTGCGGGTTATAGGGTTCTGAAGATATTTAAAATAAATACAAAATACGACCATTTTAAGTTGAATGTCCCTCTTCAAAGCCAAATTAAAAATATAACTCCTCTGCCAGTGCTGATAAAAATATTTGAACCCACCCACCGTTCTCCCTAACTCCCTCTTTCCTGTCACAAAAGATTTTTTCATTTCATAAATAATCATAAATAATAATTTAATTTTCCATTGTGGCGTTTGTGTCTGTTTGGCTAATTTCCGACAGCACCCAAATGTAGCATGACTGCATCCATTCGTGACGACACAGGAAGTGAAAGTATCAGTTAGCATCTTGCTCTGAACGACAGCTAAGTTACATAACTTACACGCAGCGAACAAGGTAATGTTCAAGGTTTTAAGTTTGACAGTCTTTCAGTACATTTTCGAGTAGTGTGTCGTGGTCGAGCTCGCGGTCTGTTTGACATAAGAGTAGTTATTTAACGTTAAACCGACACCTCCCGTTGTTCGTAGCATAGCTAATGCTAGCCAGTGCTAATAAGTGTTAGCTAACGTTAGTTAACTGTAACGTGCTGGCTGTGATATGTTTTAAAACAAATTCTGGGGTTGTGAAGACGTTAAAACCGGAGAAAACGGGACAATGCAGAGTTTGTTTTCTCGTTTAATCATCTTCCCAATGTTACTTTAGGATTAATTGGTTCGTTTTCAGTCATGTTTACGTCTGTAAGTATGACTAATCAAACCATGATGTAAGATGAGTGGACTGTGCAGCAACATGTCAGCTGCTGAAGAGCTGCTTTGATTTCCTTCAGATGAATTTTAGATAACTATCTTCTGTTTTTGGCACATTCTCAGTGGAGTTAATTGTAAGCAGTGTTACCTAATTACAGCTACCCTGTCTTAAAGTTGTGTTTATTGACTCATGTTTTAATGGCAGCACTCACAGTGTATACTTTTTGCCTTTCCAGAGACAGCATCTTTAAGGATTGCCATATGGATTCCCCTCGGCAATCGAAAAACCTGAGTCGAGAGCCAAAGCGCAGCCAGAATCAGTCGAGCACTCCTCCTCAGAAAGACGCCTATGCCAGGCTCCTCAGCCAGCACTGCAGCAGTAAGTTCAGTCAGTATCTAGAGCAATATGCAAAGGACACAGCATTTCAAAGGGAAGCAAATGGGCCAAACACGCTGCTCAAAGCCCAGAGTGACAGGCAGAACATACCACAGAGAAAAAGGGACCAGGTGCCCTATGATTTCTCTGATTCAAGTGACTTCTCCCCGTCTTCTATGAAAAGCAGAGGAGAGGAGAGTTCACTGTCTTTGTACATGGAGAAACTGAGCACTCGCAGTGCTCAGCAGGACTGTGAAAGGAGGCAGGGTGTGTCTGACAGACAGCGATGGGGACAGAGGAGGGACACAGCCACCAGCCAAGATGGAGACGTGGAGTCTGGCGAGGAACTCAGCTCTTTCAAACCCAATGACTCAAAGAAACACCAGAAGCAGCAGAAGAAAAACAAGGACTCCAACAGAGATGTCGCCTCAAAAGAGGCTAACTCACTCGTTGGACGTCCCCAGTCGCCAAAGAAAGCCGGCTCAGGTGGACAGGAGCAAGAGAAGATGAAGAAGGCAAAGAAGAAAAACCTGGTAAAGCACCCAGAAGAGGAGAAAAGCAGAGAGGGGGCATTAAAATGTGGGGTTGACACTCAGATGTCAAGGCCCAAGTCCCCTCATGGTAAAGACAAAAAACTGCAGCAGTCCAGAGGTAAATCGGAGGTTTTAAAAATGTTAATTCTCAGCAGGTGTACACACATTTTATTTGTGTAATAATTTAGTTTTGTACATCTGATAGTTTATGATGTATTAAATCTTTTTCAGCTCCAAGTGCCAACTCTCCTGCTGACAAGAACAAGAACAAAGGAGGCAGAGGGTCAAAGAAACAAGTGTTCGAATCCTACATGACGTTTGAGGAGGTTTCCCAGGGCCTGAAAAGAGGAGAACTCATTCAGGTACAAACCCAGACTAACTGGTCCCGACACTGTAATAAAATCTAAACTGAGTATGGATGACATTACTCAAGGTGGTCAAACTATTGAAGCAGTGAATCTGACAGTAAACTGGTGGATTAATTTCTACTTTGTTCACACTTTCTCTGCAGGGACCGTTACGAATCAACCCAAAGAAATACCATGAAGCTTTCGTCCCATCTCCTGTAAGTACAACCCAGACTGAATTTGACACATGACGTTTTGCTGCTTCAATAACTTGGGTAAAGGGTGGCCCCCATTATTAACATTTTTTTTAAAGGTTTTTATATCATTTTGTAGCTTCCCAGTAGTCTTCCTGATGTGTTTAAATCCAAAAATTCAAACTTTGGTCAAATTATGTATGTATTTAGCGTCAAAATGCTATTTTCCCATGCCATACTGGAAGCTATTTTCCCTTATGACTTGGCCCAAGTTTCTGAATGATGTCATTGCTACGTATAAACCCATGTACTGCTCTGGATGCCATGGTTGTTCAGTTTTGAAAGTCACACAAAAATACAAACCAACTATACGATAAAGGCAGCGGTAGACCAGCAACTCCTGCGTGTTGTGAGGTAAAATTACCGTTACTGTCAGTGGAGTCTGGTGGCTTTGAAGAGGGCAATATAACAGCCTCAGTCTCCTGATGGAAATAGCTGTCTGACGGTAACGTAAAATGGTAAAAAATAATCTAAATATAGCGTCCACTTATACAGATATTGATTTTTTTTTTTTTTTTTTAGGTTGTGGATGGAAGCAGCAAAATTAATTTTAGCCACCTGAAAAATAACAGCCACCAGACTCAATTGACAAAAACAGTTATTTTACCTAGCAGAACACAAGGACCTGCTGGACTACGGCTGCCTCTGAGCGGATAGTTGGTGTTAATGTATGACTTTCAGAACCAAACTAACGTGCCGTCCACAGCAGCACATTGCTTAACTTCTGTGGCCCCATACTTCTCACTGCTTCTCCAAGCTGGGAGCGTACCAACTGCCATTAACTGTAGTTAGTACACTGAGTATTACTCTATACATGTGTTTATGCAGTACAATGCAGTACTCTGTAGGATCTCAATGTTTCTGCACCTTGTTAAATAAAAGTTTAATCATTATAAACCAGCACCATCTTTTACCTCCAAGCTCAGACCTTCCAAAATAAAACTTTCTCTACTCTCCATGCCTACACTGTCAGTGAATGGAGTGTGTGGGGGTGAGGGAGGGGAGTGGCATCAGTGCTGTAACCTGTGTCAGTGCTTTCTGCTAACAGCTGTGTTTGAAAAACACAGAAAAAAGCGCAGACTGACCTGCCATTTGATAGGTTGTATAAAAGCACCTGATAGCTAAACTGTTGTCTACAGTTTACTGTATGATAAATGTAACTTGGCCTGGGATTTCATTGAATGAGGTTGTACATCATCGTCTGTCTTCAAAGGTTCACAAAGAGACGAGCAATCTCTTTTTATTTTCGCAGGATGACACACGGGACATATTTCTGGATGGGATCGTAGCTCGTAACAGAGCTCTGAATGCAGACATGGTGGTGGTGCAGATCCTTCCTCGGGAGCAGTGGAAGGTAGGCTACACTTACTTCTCTGTGCACAGTTTATAGAATTAGTTTGTAAGCCCTGTATCTGCATCTTTCCAAAGTTATTATAATGTGTGTTAGCTTATAACTATACACGTTTGTGTCTGTTTAGGTTGTGAGGTCAGATACAGACTGTGAGGGCACCAGTGAGTCAGAGACCCAGAAAGAAAACATGGTGCGAACAGCGCAGAAGAAGATGGAGCGCACACCCATGCCTGATGTGATTGTGGAGGACCAGTACAGTGACCAGGATGAACTCGTCCGCAAAATGCAGAATATCCCCCTCACTGGCGCAGGTACTGTGGCGGAGTGGTTGCAGCTGTTGACAATTACATTAATATAGGAACTGTGGTATCAAATTGAAATGATTCAGTTGGTATTTTATTTGGTAATGGTCAGTAAACTATAGAGCTGCAGCGATTAGTTGATTGATCGAATCATTTTAGTGATTTTTTTAGCATTAGCTGGTGTCATGTTTCTTTAATATGAGAATTTAATGCTTTTCTTGGTAGCTTTAGAGTTTTGAACTGCTGGTGTGATATAACTTATCAGTTGAAGACGTCACCTTGGGCTCTGGGAAATTACACTGCTCACTATTGTCTGAATTTTTATTGACAGAGCGATTATATGAGAAAGTAGTGGGCAGTTTAATCGATGACGAAAATTATTGTTAGTTGCAGTCCTAGTAAACTGTGTGTTTGAATGTGTATTTACTGGTCTGAAGCAACGACTGTATATAAAGATGGTCGATGCATCGCCTCTTTCTCCCACTTACAAAAATGAAGCCAAAATTTTGTGGATATGGGGCTGCCATTCTGCACTGGTGGCATCATTTAGAGCCACAGTTTGCACAGTAGTGATCAGGAAGTGGAACAGCAGTATGGAGTTATCATCAATACACTCGCCTGACCAGATTGCGAGCACACCGATTATCACACACAACTGTCAATCGTGAAGTCACACCCACTTTTTACAGCATCAAATGAATAATTAAAACCAGACCCCTCAGAAAAATGAACACTTTGACAAACAGTGTAAAATGAAGGACCCAAAATGTTGGAAACCATCTTTGGAAAAGAATTTTCTTTTTAGTTTGGCCCACGTCCTTCTCTCTAACATGAAGGGAGCGGGGTTTATGGCCTATACTGCAGCCAGCCAACAGGGGGCATTTGAGATGTTTTGGCTTCACTTTTTTTTGTCCGTCGTTGGATAATGTCTATATTCTGAAGAGAGAATCAATGCACAGATGCAAAAACCAATTAAAGCAATATGTCGTCTAACTTTTTCCTTTCATCTGATGGATATAGCGGAGTCTGCGGAAGACCCCTCAACCCCACGGCCCAGTGAGGAAATACTCCAGAAGACAGCAAAAGTGAGTGTCCCACCTGTTAATTGTGCTGTATTTCTAACTCATCCCTCACCTTCTGTTTTTTAATCAAGAATTTTTTAGATAAAAATGGCTGAAGAAATGGCCAGGGCATGACACAAAGGTTTTATATGACTTTATTGTATTTGCAATCTACCTAAATTCCACTGAAGACCTTAACTACCAAAGAAAGTATACTAACTAGCAACAGGAACTCAGCATTTTATCAAATTATTTCATAATAACAGCTACACATTTCTCGACATTTAAGGCCTTTATAAAGAAAACAACATAAAAATAATACTGTTTGCATTCACGATATCCTAAGATCACAAAACTTCTTCCTATTCAGCAACATTTTGTCACTTGTTCTCTTGTGCTCAGGACATTAGAATAAAATCACTAAGGTTTTAAATTTCAAAGTCATCACTGTGCTTCCCTCATCATTTCTCTGCCAGGTGGTGTACATTGTTGAAAAGAAACACTCCAGAGCTGTGACAGGCTTCCTGAAATTTCTGCCAGATAAGCCTTTTGCCATGTTCTCCCCTGTGGACCACCGGGTGCCACGGATTAATGTCCTCCTCGCTGACTGTCCCGAAGACTTTCGTTCCCGCCCGGGCGACTACGCCAACACCTTGTTCATATGTCGGATCACCAACTGGGCGGCCGACAGCAACTTTGCAGAAGGGTGAGTTTTACATTCAAAGCTTGATGCAGGGAAACATTTGAACAGTATAACGACCAATCTGACTCTCTTCATGTTTCCTCCAGTATACTTGCAAAGACGCTGGGCCAGGCTGGAGAAATCGAGCCAGAGACAGAGGGCATCCTGATAGAGTACGACGTTGATTTCTCTGAGTTCTCAGACGAGGTGTTAGACTGCCTACCCAAGAACCTGCCCTGGATCATCCCACCTGAGGAGATGAGGAAGAGGAGAGACCTGAGGTAGGAATGTGTCCATACATCCTCACTGTATGGAGCTCTGCGTTCTTTTCTGTTATTATAAATGTGTTTTATGAGTTAAAACACGGTACAGATCCAGCTTTGCACAGCGCATGACCACTGTATTTATTTTATTGAGTATAATGTCAAGCCCTGTCATCCAATGGCAGCAAACAAGTGTACCGTAGTAAGTCTGAGTTTAAGATACATTACTCACAAAGCTGGTTTTTTTTTTTTCATATGTAGGAAGGAGTGTATCTTCACCATCGACCCTGCTACTGCCAGAGACCTGGACGATGCTCTGTCCTGTAAACAACTTCCCGATGGTAAGTGATCTGAAGGCTGCATTCACACCAAATCTGGCGTTGCGGTCAAAATGCCACTCCTCCCATTTATTCGAATGTGTATAGTGTGTGTAGGCTGTGGTGAAAAGTTGAAACAGATTCACCTTTTGGAAAAATGCAACGAGACATCACTCGTGTCCAATCATTTGATCGGCAAGCAGACCAGAGAGATGCCTGCAGTACTACAGTCTCTTTCTAATGCTAAATATAAGGGTAAAAGAAATAATGAATGTTTTAACAGCTCATTTGTACCATCCTACAAAGGAGAGTATTTGCTTTGTTTGTGTGTGTGTGTTTCTGGAAGTAAAGATACAACAGTAATGATAATCAAAAGGAATTCTACAGATCTTTTAAGCGTCGAAAACAATTTGCCTCAGTTGCTGGGATGAGTCTGGCTTTCTGCAGTTGGTCTCCTCCCTTCACTCCCCCAGAAATGGTCCGTCTTAGAAACACCCCTACACCGCCGTACAACCCTGCAGCTTATCGCTGAATGTAGCTTAACTTTGATGATTACTGTCTCTCCTGGGGGACGGGAGGTCATGTTATACACTGTCTTTTGAACACAGGTAATTTTGAGGTGGGAGTCCACATTGCTGATGTGAGTTATTTTGTGGAAGAGGACAACGCTCTGGATGCCATTGCCAGCCAAAGAGCAACCAGTGTGTACATGGTTCAGAAGGTGAGAGCTCCTAGACACTTTTTTTATACAGTTACCTTTTTCACATTGTGTCATGAAAATATAAGTTGACCTGAGCAGATTTTGTCGCATTATTTGGCTTTTTGAAGTGTTTTTTCCTGACTGTTGATCTCTCAGTTGCAGCTCAGTAAACATAAACTATATTCTGCAGTACTCAGTGTGTGAATGTGTTTCATCACCGTCCAGGTGATCCCCATGCTGCCGAGGCTGCTGTGTGAGGAGCTGTGCAGTCTGAATCCTCTCACCGACAGACTAACTTTCTCTGTCATCTGGAAAATCACACCCGAGGGGAAGGTACGGTCATTTAAAATTCATGAAGCCGTTAGAGCTGCACTCAAACAGTAAACGTTAAGTTCACAGGTAATGAGGAGTAAACGGTCTGATGGCTTGTTGATTGGCCCCCCACTGCTGGGGGTATTTTTTCTGTTTTGTGCTTCATCTTATTGGTTCCACTTCACCTGCTCACCCCCTCCAGATCCTGAGCGAGTGGTTCGGCCGCTCAGTCATCCGTTCCTGTGTGAAGCTGAGTTACGACCATGCTCAGAGCATGATCGAGGCCCCTGAGAAGATGTTCTCTGCTGAGGAGCTGCCTCCCACAGACCCCGAGCACCCCATCGATGAGATCCATCAGGCTGTGCTCAACCTGCACTCCATTGCCAAGAACCTTCGGGCTCAACGCTTCTCAGGAGGAGCCCTCAGACTGGACCAGGTGAGTCCTCGACGCCTTGTGTTTGAGCCCGGTCTCTATGGTACGGTGATATACTTTGTTGGGTTGTGTTCTTAAATTATCCCAAATATTTCCAACAATTTTCAAACCCAAAGAAATCTGTAATGTAAGGTAACAGTGTGTCTCATTTGGGCGCTTGTCAATGGCATCACACCCCATTTACCCCCTCTGTAGTTGGTGTAACTTCTGGGAAAACATGGGAAACACCAGATAGTATGTCAGAGACTGTAACTTTTGTTTCTGTCGCTTACTTGTGATGGAATTATTTATTGCTTTTTGCTGCACGTTCTGTCGGCAAAGCTGTACCCGTAAAGCGCAAATGTACGGGTGAATCAAACAACCCAAGAAGATTATGGGAATAAATATTGGTGTGGCATTTCAGAGATGGAGGGAGCTTTGTTACAAGCTGGCACGAAAGAGAGATGCCAATCTTGCATGTGCTCTACTGCACTGTAACACATAACGCCCTGCCTGTGCATGAATGAATGTAATCTGAATAAAACTTTATTCCCTAAACTTGATTTCTGCCTGAGTCACGTCAGATAGATTTTTTTTTTTTATCTGCAGTGGTAGTTGTCTAACAATGAAGACAAGAACTCTCATGATCCCACCCTCCTTCACAACTTCATCAAAGTCCATGTCTTGTTATTGTTTTGATGGAGAGACTCCTAGCCACACAAAGTATGTAGTGTGCGTTAAAGTGTCAGGGTATGGTAAAGTCTGTGCAGCTGCTGATCCTGGTATCAGAAAAGATCGTTTAAGAGTTTACTGGAAGAGATGTAACAGGATTATTTGAGCTGGCTATCGTGATAAAATCGAGCAATACTTCCATAATAGAAATGGATGGAAACAGGACACAAGTTATTGAATTTGTCAGCTTTCTAACATTGTTTCCTGTACGTGCCATGTGTTTTTTGTTTCAGTTGAAACTGTCTTTCACCCTGGACAAAGACACCATGATGCCTCAAGGCTGCTACATTTACCAGTACAGAGACAGTAACAAGTGAGTGATAAACCCTCCTCAGATGCATCTTGTGTTATATCCCCTCTGCTCCTTTTCCAAAATGAACATTGACTGGATGTGACGCTTGTATAACCTTTGGTGGAATAGATTTCTGAGTCACTCTGGAGTGCTTATCATTCCTCCTTTGTTCACGTCTCTTTGTTCCACCCTCTGGCCATTTAACCACCATCCATAACTGTGTTCTCTAGACTGGTGGAGGAGTTCATGTTACTGGCCAACATCGCCACAGCCAACCACATCTACCGCAAATTCCCCGACCTCGCCCTGCTCAGACGCCACCCTCCACCCAAGGCCAAACTGGTGGATGAGCTGCAGGAGCTTTGTGACCAGTTGGGAATCGACATAGATCTCTCTTCTGCAGGAGCGCTGCACGTCAGTACTCATGATACAGCAGATGTAGCTTAGTTTCTAAAATGTCATAGAGAATACAGAATCAGTTTTCTCCTAAATCAGCTGGGCTATGTTTTCTTTAAGTGATCAAATTCAAAATTACAGCATTACAGATATTTCTTTTCTTGTTGTTATGATTATTTTGTTGTTGTATGTGTGCACTTTTCTCTCTCAGGGATACCACAGGGAATCTAAAGCTCATTAAGTGATTGACGAAGCCTTTGATTTATTTGAATTACTGAACATGATGTAAAAGAATAACTCACTATTAATAATTCAAATCTCTTTTCTGCTTTTCCAACATGCAGAAGAGTCTCAATACTACTCTGGGCGATGATGAGTACACCACTGCCAGAAAGGAAGTCCTCACCCACATGTGCTCCAGACCCATGCAGGTTAGAGCTCAGCGACCACCGCTGAAGGGCACCACACTTTTATTTTTCTACTCCAACTTTTACCCACTAGTGCCATGTCTGTTCAAAACATGTCTGTTCAGAACAGGCTGATTGGCCTGTGGTGTTGCAGCTTGCAGCTTTCTTGAGAACCGCTCATACAAGGAAAAGTTTTGAGTGCTACTTCTACCACTGCCCACACCAACATTCCCAGTTAGAGAAAGGGTAAAGCAAGATGGCGCTCGCCTGGAGCCCCAAAGTCATAAAATCCGCCCCTGAAAAACAGACTCAAGTCTCACACTCAGAAATGGATTTAATTAGCAGAGGTGTTTTCCCAGCGATGATGTCATTAGTGTTATAAGTTAGTGTGGCAAACTTACACAGTTTGAGGTGCAATAGCAGCTTGGCATTGTTCCTGTAGGCCAGGGATACTTTGTATACACACTGGCACCTTATTTACAAATAAAGTACCAAAACATCTTGGGATAAATCAGTTTACTTTCATTGTGAATGAGAAAATGGTCAGTAGGCCACCCGCCACTCTCTCAGGGGCCAAATTTGTCCCAGGGGCCGCAATTTGAGTGTCACTGCTGTAGGCTATCTGCTCGTGTTTGTTGACTCCAGGGAAGGGAAGAAAAGTTCAGCCGTAACATGAGCATATTCAGCATACAGCAGCAGAAGTGAACTCGGTCAACAGAGCGCTGAAGCCTCAGCCCGCTGCTGCACAGAGCGCTGTTTGCTTTTCACTTGTTTATTAAAATTTTGCGCACACCGAATGGGTTGAATGTCCAAACTGCACCAGCTTTAACAGTGCATGTTGGGGCTGGCACTATATCAGATTTTTACTACATGATTATCGTGGCTAAAGTAAGACACAATAACAGTATTATCGTCATCTGTGGAAAACAGAAAATAAAAAAATAAATAAAATTCTGTCAGTCAAATTAATCTTTAACTTTGTTTCTTGTTAGTTTTGTCTCTTTATTGCAAAGGAATGAATTTGAGTGTAGGGAGGTGAAGAGGCTGTTACCATAACTGTACAACATTGAGCACGAAGAGTGGATAGTGAAAAGGCAACCAGATGGTGTCTGGGGGAGGCAGAGCCAGAACAGAATCAGAAATTATTTTAGAGATTTCATATGTGTATAATTAACATGATATCAATATTTAATTTTTAAATATCACGGTTATAATCAATACAGGTGTATCATGTCATACCTACTGCACGTCCTTGGGTCCCCAGCAACACACCTGCCAAGTGTGAAGTAGAACGAATGAATGGTTCTCGAGATTTGCGAAGAACACACAGACAGAGACTCTTTGCTTTACAGTTAGATTTATCAAGCTTGTTTGGAATACATTTACTTTGTAAATTTGAGATTGACAGTTTCTTTGAAATTAGACACTATCTAGAAATAGTTGTTACTGTAAGTGTAGGTAGATATTTATATGTAAGCACAAAGAAGGACAAATAAGCATGGATATTCACATATGGATTTAAGGGGCTGAAGTATAGTAGTGTCTAGGAATCAGTAATTTTCTTTTTTTGTTTTTTTTCTAAAAAAAAATTAAATTAAATGATTAGGGATGATATTTTTTTGGTAAGTTGGAAAGTGAGTCCATTGTCTCAATAAAATGAGAATTAAATAAGAAATATATGTTACCATAAATGTAAAACATGTCATCCTAACATATAACAGCAACATTTTGTTTGTGAGATTAAAACTAAATATATATTAACAAGAAACATTTCAGTCATATTTCTGCATGTTTATGTATTTAATGTGGTTTATTGTTGTTTCCCAGATGGCGATTTACTTCTGTACAGGCGTACTTAAGGATGAGCACGTCTTCAAGCACTACGCCCTCAACGTTCCTCTCTACACTCACTTCACATCTCCCATCAGACGCTACGCTGACATCATCGTCCACCGGTTGCTGGCGTCTTCACTGAGTGCGTACCTTTTCTACCAACACACATTTAAACAAATAACAGAATGCCCTGTTTGTCTCAAACAGTGCTGCGGTTGTACTTCAGGACGTGTGTGGTTGACGATGTAAAGGGGAACAAAGCAGCCTCAGATCTCACATTGAGTTGATGCTTTGTCTGTGCTGTTGCTTTTGCCATTGTCTCTGCCCTTCCTGCTTCTGTGTTCTCCGAATGTGTGTGAATGTCAGTTCAATATGGTTTTTTTTCCCTCATACTCATCATGTGCGTCTCACTGAATGTTTGCATACAGAGTGTGGGCCTCATCCAGGGCTGTCAACAGACGAAGTCGAAAAACAGGCAAAACACTGTAACGAGAAGAAGACTGTGTCCAAGAGAGTCCAGGAGCTCAGCTCTGAGCTCTTCTTTGGAGTCTTTGTAAAGGTGGGTAGACAAATCGAAATAAATTCTTGATCATCAACATAAATTGATTCTGTATAAATTATGGATTTACATACTCCCTTTTCAGATGTAGAGGTGTGGCAGTAGTAAGCAAATGCATGTTTTGACAGCTTTTATTTTACACACTCAGTTTATAACAAACACAAAACTCAATCTAAATGTATTTTCAAATTATCAGACCTTTTAAAATATTTTCTCAGACATTAGACTTTTATTTCCTCTTCACCCTGATTCTTTAAAAACTTTCCTTTCATCTGAGCACCTAATTTTATTTTGTATTACTCTGTGGTTATTGTAATATTGTCAGGAGCTCTGGCCTTGGGTAACCATTTAGCTGGAGCTTATTTTGTTTCCTTCTCAAAAGAAGAAGTGCGATAAGTGCAGTTCAGGAATAGTTTAAAAGGGTAAAAGTGTAAAATAAGCCAGAGTTTAAACCAATTCCAGGAAACTCTGGTATTTTTCAACATGGAGCCTATTTTCCCATGTTTCTGTGTCTAAGGGACTCAAGGGACTATTGAGCGAGAGTGCTGTATCAGCAGATACGAAACAGGCTGCGATATACCCACTTGGGGCAGGTGTGCCCCTTTGATTTACATCCATAAAAAGTGCTTGTTTTTGCCACTGAGGGGCTCAGATTGTTATTGTGAGTGTCTTCTTATATCATGGATAGAACCTTACAGAGAAATGAAACGTTTCTCCATACCTTTTGCTTTTTTTAGTTTGTTTTATTACCAAGTCTCACAAATGTGAAGTTCTGAAATCTCATGAGAGGTGGCTTGTTGCAGGAAGAAAATAGTGGAAATGCAAGTGGGAGTTGGAGAGAGGAGTGCCAGTAATAGTTTGTTGTGTTGGAGCACAGAAAGCATATCTTACTCCTATCTAAAAAAAAATCTGAAAAACGAGGCTGAATATTTAGTAGATTTCAATAACTTGAAGAAGTGCAAGATGTCAGATCGAGACCTCTCCTTTCACAAAACGAAATGGAACAAGTGAAAGGTGATAAAAAACATTTCATTTCTCTAAAGGGTCTTTTCCCTAATGTTGTAAAACCTTCATAACAATAATCTGAGCCCGTGAGTAGCAAAAACAAGCAGTTTTAATGGAAGTGAATTGACGGGACACACCTGCCTCGAGTGCCTACATTGAAGCTCGGTCTCTTTCAATACTGCACAAATTTAAGAAATTGTTGTTCCCACAAGTCAGACAGAAAAACAAGATTGAATCCAGGTACAAAATGCTGAAGTTCCCCTTTTTATTGTCAGGTCAAACTACACCCAGTAAGTCAGTCAGTCTGTAAATTCATGTGTTTTTTTGGGGGGGTCTGTGCTCCACAGGAATGTGGTCCTCTGGACTCTGAGGCCATGGTGATGGGGGTGCTGGATCAGTCCTTTGATGTGCTGGTTCTCCGCTACGGAGTGCAGAAACGCATCTACTGCAAGGTCAGCTCAATACACTCCATTCACAAAGAAGAGTTTGAGGGCACATCCACACTAATAGGTTTTCATCTTAAAACTGCATTCTAAAATGAAAACGATATCTGTACACACGACAGGTTTAAGCCTGTTTTAGAAACAATGTCTTCACGTTTTAACACACCTAAGGGTGCATATCACATGACCATTCCCGTACACTGGGCCTGTTAGTGTTGGTGTAAACAGGAAGCAGATTGTCTGCTCTGCAGATGGTTGTGTAGCTGCAGAACGTACTGCAGAGGAAGAAAAGCAAGACCAGGGATGTCTTTGCTTGGATTGCTGATGAGGTGGAGCTGTTAGTGAAGGTAACGTGAGCATAAAGGATGTGAGTTACACGCTCTGTTATGTCTCTTATCAAAGTGTATGCACTGAGTCTGTAAATGAAATAGTTCACAATCTCATCTATGTTGTTTATAGTGATTAGTTTATCCAAATACTATTGCTTGACCGCCATAGCTGGCACAGGTAACACAGTGCAATCTATACAAGAAGGCCCACAGTCCAAAGATTTGAACAAGGCATGACGTCAATTTCACGTTCTCTATAAGTCAGTCAAGGCGGTAAAAAACATTGCAGGGAAAGTATGGCAACATATCAGAGCAGTAACAGGAGTATTATCCATCGTTGGAAGAAGCCATGGTGATGGAAAAGGAGTAACCACACAAGAAGAATTAAATCACGAAAGGTATGTAGACCTAGCTGGAATGTGTTGGCTTGATTTTTTTTTTTTTCTGTGTCTACATCACTTTTTTCAGACGTCTCTTTTTCCATCTGTCTGGCCTAAAGCATTATACTGTTGTTTTCAAACTAAAATGGGGTCAGCAGAGTTCTCGAAACTCAGTTTTAGGGTTCAGAAAATGCTGAATCAACGTTGACGCGAGGCGTAAATATAGAAGAGGTTTCGCATTTTAAAAGGAAAACGTATTAATGTGGATGGGGTCCGTGCATACTAGTGTGTTTAGTTTTTCAGCTGCAATAAGCTAAATTTAATGAGAGCAATTTTAGTTTCAGCTTCATCTAAACGTTTGTTCAGTCATTTGTAGTATAATTATTTTATTTAGAGTTTTTAGATGTTGCCTTTTATGTTTTTAAAAACTCTTTAGTCTAATCGTTTTGCAGTTTCATTATGCAGTCGACATAATTACAGATACTCTTTTGACTGTGTCATTACTTTGTAATTCTCTTGATACAAGCACACCATTATTTAACTAAAAGGGCTCGTTCAGGAGAGAGAAACGAGACGGTCAAACTGCCCAACAAGTCCACGTCACAGTGGGAGGTCAAGTAACATTTTGTTTCCACCTTCAGTCTGTTGTGGGCCTGGACTCATTCCACCATCGTAAGGTGGGGAAGAAATCAGAGCTGACTCTCGTCTGGACATCAGAGGACCAAGAAAAAGCTCCAGTAGAGCAGGTGAGAACTGCAACTGCTGAAAATACTTTTGTCATGGTATATAGCCTGTCAACAGGAACATATAAATGTTATTCAATGTAAAGCTAAGAGGGGTTAGGATAGTTAGAAAATGGCTTTAACCAAGCAGCCTGATGTGTTATGAATTTCAATGATCACTTTTTTTCTTCTTACAGGTAATTTCTATCTTCACGTTAGTGGCGGTGCAGCTCAAAGCGGACGGAGCACCCATGAAATACAGTGCAGTGCTCAAGAGGCCTGAGGAGAGTGAATAATAAACACATAAATGTGCCGTAGAGCGCACACACACACACATGTGTATGGAAATTTGGAATTGCACATTTTCTTTTGTTCGGTAGAAATGTAGTTTAGAAGCAGTATTACTGTGATTAGGGGGGAGTCACTCGTCAGGTCAGAGTCACAGTTCAACTGAAATTCTCAATGTTTCAGTTTCAGTCTCAACTTAAAGGCCCATATCAGTGTTTTTTTATGTTCGCCCACTTTCTGCAAATACATGACTGCTGCCCATTTTCCAAGGTTTATTATAATGTTTATTATTTTTAGCATGCTTTGCTTCCAGCATTTCTGTGGTTTCCATTCATTTCGGTAATACATGGAATTTCACATTTAGACCTGCAACATTCTAGGTGTAAGGTAAAAGGTTAATGTTCATTCTTCAGATATTAAAAGAATCCAGAGGGACACTTCGAAAGCGCCGACCTTCGCCAAGACTAAATGCCCCATTTTTCAATGTTAAAGGGAATGTTCAGATTTTTTGAAGTGGGGATGTATGTCAGTTTAACAGCAAAATTTATTTTAGCCACCTACAAAAATCAATATCAGTCTAAGTGGACACTACATTGAGAATATTTTCACCATTTTACCTTGCTGTCAGACAGCCCTGTCCTTTGGCACTTGAGTTTCTCAACCGTAGAGCTTCTGTATTCCTACATATAAGCGCAGCCGTGCCGCTTACTGCTGTCGGTCAGCTGTTGGGGTCAGAAAGTGCATTTGCGTGATCCTGAATGGAAATGAAACTTTAGAGACTTTATTGAAGGTGGTTTGTGCTTGGGTTTTTTTTTCACGCTGTTCAAACAAAGCAATGAAAACAGCTGTGCCAAGTTACACTGAACAGTCCACCTGCAAGACTGAGACAACTCAGCGTTTGCATCAAACATTTCTCTCAGATTATGTAAAACCACCACCAAATAAACGAGAGATACTTGCTGAAGAGCACTGCTGTACCCAATTATCAGTTGAATCTATGCTAAATACCTACAGATAAATAAAACGACTGAAGCACTGGCATCCTCTGATTCAGAAAGATCCTGAAGCTGTGCTGTTACCAAGTTCCACTCATGCCAGCAGTAGCTCTCTGGGGTCTGTGAGCAGGCGTTTACAGTTCACAGTTAGCTTGTGCTCCTCCTGGGCCAGTTTCCACAAAAAAAGTTTCCTCGCTGTCTCTTTTTTACGGCCTACTCAGTCTCCTCCTGCAAAAGTCCCATTTCTGTTTTCTCTTTTTCAAAACATTCTCCTTCAGACTCCACAGTAAATGGCATTTTGTCGTCGCTGTCATCATCACCCAATTTTAAATTTTCTTGTATTTTGTATCTCTTCAGTAAACCGTTGAAAGTCGGACCCGAACAGCTGATCTGCGGCGTAATACAGCGCATGGAACAGCTGTGCTTATGTGTAGGAATATGGACATTCTACATTTCAGAAAATGTAGTGCCAGAGGACAAGGGCTGTCTGATGGCAAGTATAGTGGTGAAAATATTCTCAATATAGGATCCACTTAGACTGACAAAGTTTTTTATCAGTAGGCATTTTTTCTAAGTGACTAAAATATGTTCTGCTGCTGCTCCATCCACAGCAGTACATTGCTGAGCTTCTGTGGCGGTACTCCTGTCTGCTTCTCCAAACAGGGAGCGTGTGAATACGCTGCTGTCAGATAAGTAACTCATACAACCCCACTTTATAAAAACCTGAACCATCCCTTCAAGGAAAGTGATTCGGATCCACTTTGAAATTAAATTGGTGAAAGCGTGGAAGGAACCAAGTTTCATGAGAATCGGGCCGGTATTTTTCCGTTATCTTGCTGACAAACCAACAAACCTCCTCTGCGGAAGTAATAATGGCCGTCAACTAGAAAAACTAGAAAAAAAGTTTTAAAAAATCTAATATAGCATGCTTTGGAAAATGGTTAACTGTGTGACATGTATTATTTATAGTGAGTGGTTAAAAACATGTAAACCCTGATGCTTTAATTGAAGCCTGAATGATCTCACTAATGGGCACAGTATTTTATGTAAACAGGGAAAGGATTTCGGGTTGAATCGTGACCCAGGTCTGACGGTGACAAGAACCGAGGCAGCAGTTTTATTTTGCTGTTGATTTATTGGCCTTTATGAGGACATCTTTGATGTGATATAACTGTTGTGCACAGTCTAATGTGTGGAAGCTGATTATCAGTTAAATATCAATGGCTGCTTTCCTGATTCTAGATTGAGGATATTTGTGTTTGCAAAGCAATATAGAATAACACACTACTGAAGTTTACTTGTTTGGCTGGCTGTGGTGGCTGTAATATAACTTGTGGCCTCAGTGAAGCTACATGGATCGGACAGTAAAAATGTAGCAGTAATAGTATGATAAAACATTTAGATTCATAAAACAGGTTTGTTAGTGTTTCATAAGAACAAATTCACAGCTACCACAGGCCTCCCTGGTGTTTTTACAGTGTTGTATGTATTTATAGTGTTTTATATAGAAAGAGTTTTCAGACTCAGCTGGATCATGAAGAACAGCTCATGGGATGTTTCATTTGATTTGATCTCCTAAAGCAGGGTCTCATAGATCCAACACATTGTTCTAGTCTAAACTGAGGCACATTTTCTGTATTTACTGTGCAGGACGGGCCAAAGCTTAATAACTTCTCAGCTCTGTGTTATTGTTTTTAATACAAAACATGGGAATGACTTGAATGTGAATTGCTGCTGAAAGAGGTTGGTGGCCTTGAGATCTTAATGAATTTTATGTTGGCTCTTGTTCTTTAGAGTGCTTCCAACTGTTTGTGTTATTTTTTTATGCTCAGACTTGATTTGTGCAGCACAAATACTTTATGGACCTCGTTAATATCAACTGTGAATTTCAGCCTTAATTTAATCAAGGGAAGATAAAACAAAATTTTAGTGGAGCTGCACATTTTAGAATGATTGTGAGCCTCTCTTTTATGCTTTAACTGAAGCCTAGGCCACACGTACACGGGTATTTTGTGAAACCTGGCTTTCTCTTTGTGTTTTGGCCTTTCAGTCACATGCCAACAGCATCTTTGGTCACAGAAAACTGACTTTTTTAAAGGCACAGACACACCAAACTAGCCTCAAACAACTAGTTGCAAAGAACTAGTTGCGTAGGCTCACGCTTCATGTGTCTTGGCAAAAAGTTGTCCTTTAATACACATCAAAGACTACAGCCAACGGCCAACTTGTATGTAAGTTGTGGGCCTGCATGACAGGAAATAACTATCCATACCAGCAGGTGGCAGCAGTCTGTATTCCTCATTTAAAAAGGGAAACTGAAAGAACAGCAGGACAAGATGCTATTTAGCCAGTTAGCACATTGAAATGCAACCCGATATTGAAAGAAGAAAAGATATTCACTGTGCGCTAGTAAAAAAAAAGTACACAAACAATTGCAAACAGTTTCTACTTAAGATCTCAGTAGCTAAAAAAAAAGAATCTTGCCTAATATAAAGTTTGTTTCGATCTTACGCCCCCTTGACGTAAGCCTTTTGTTTACTTTCCTCACTTTTGTTTATCTTCTCATGCACTGAGCAGAACTGCCAATCAGAACGATTTCTCTCACAGACAAGCTTCACCACTTTTGACATCGATTCAGCAAACTGAATTGGCCAGAAAACAGCCAGTAAGGGCCGACTAGTGGCAACAGTGTGGGACGTACCACAAAGTCTTGGGGCGACAGACGCTTACCAATGGCACAACATTGGCCGATGGCTGATTGTCCGCCTGACATGTCAGGCTCTAAAACTCCTAGCAGGGTGAAGATGATCAGAAACTCTGTTTTCAGTGTAGACGGAAAACTGAGTTTCTGGCTTTTTTACAGGCCTCTGATTGGCCAACATCATCTTTGTCTTGGGTGACTGGCCAACATGGCTTTAGGGTTAGAGTTATAGCGCTATATCGTTAGTTTGCGCTTCAGTTGTATTTTTTTCATTTCAAAAGAGATTTTTAAAAACAGTGCTTGTATGGATGGAATATTTCTTTTAGAACAGAGAAGGAAGAACCCTGTTTTTAAAAATACCCATACACGTGTGGAGTCGGCCTCAGTCAATGTGCCTCTCTTTAGTTCCCAGTGCCATTTGGTATAATACAAATCAGCTGCTACATCTGCACAATTTTGTATTATTTTTGGATTCCAAATCTCTTTTGTTTGACTCATTGTTTTTAGTCTTGTGTCAGATTTTTGGAGAGACCATTTAGACTATGTTTTTAAGTTATTTTGTTTTACATGGACTGACAGTTTGTGTATTTTAAACCAGCAATTTAAGTGCTAGGGCAAAACAACTGTACTGAGTTTGTAGGACATGTTTCTGTGACTAGGATTGAAAATAATAATAATAATTGTTTCTCACGAAATGCAGTTAAGGAAGAAGAAAATTTAAGTGCAATTTCTGTCTTTTGCAAAGTCGTTGTGAGATGTAACTTTGTAACTCTGGTCAGTATCCAAAGTGCATTTGTACTCTGCTAAACCACCATACAGAGCAATAGGTAGTTGTCTTTGTCTCTAGGAAAATAAATACATACCTGACGATCCAAACTCTTTTTTTTTTTTTCATGAATACTGTTTTAAACATTTTGGTGGTGATATAGAGACCCTGAAGATGAGGAGGAGTGATCCGTGCTGCCAGTGACGCACTGATGACCCTAATTAACTACAGTGTGGCACTGCCCTTGTCTGTTTAGTTTATATTGCGAATAAACACAGATAATCTCTGTGTTCTTTATTGCCAGGGAGTGTTTGTTATTAATCCACCATAAACCCACTGTGCCAGTAGAAAGCAGATAATCAGGAAGAGAGCTGTGTCACAGTTGATGGCCTTGTTTTTATAAACTACATCTGTAGTTCCACTCCCAGTTATGTTATACTAGGTAAAATTAAAAGCTTTGTTTCCCCCTTTTTTATAGAAAAGATTTTATGACCAGTTGACTTTTTGGTGCGCCACATCCACATGAAATTTCAGGTCTGCTTAAAGCTGCTATAATCAGTTTATTTATACAATGGATCACATGGCTTCTTGTGTATGAAAGAGTCAGTTGTAGTGAGGAACACACAGAGAAGACTGATGTGTCCTTGAACTCTAGCTTTGTAGCATCTTTCTTTGTATTGGTCATACAGCCCACAGCTTAACTGCTTTGGTTCACTGTTGCAGCTGTCAAAGAAGCACTGATAAACCTACATAACAATACCTGTCAAGGATCAGACGACAAACAAAGTTACCAACTTGCTAGTGAACAAATTGAGCATTTAGCTAGCTGCTGAAGGACAGAGGTAAAAATGGAGTGATTATTGGACTTCAATGGAAGACACAAAAACAACTTTATATACTGCTGATGTTGCTCCTTTTCTGCTGGATATGTAAATAAGCCACTCCTAGCTTGTGAGGCATATTGACATAAATGGTGATAACAGGCCTTGTCAGTGTTGTATTCTTGACTTAGGCTTCCCCCAAATGGCCAAAAAAATCAGCTAACGCTATGTCAGATTGTTTGACTGTTAGCCATCCTGAGCTACTAGTCATCCTTAGGAACCATGCCTGGCATTGAAGCCATTTTTTATAGCTGCCAAAACGTGTAACTACAACTTCTGGGTCTGTTACGTGATGCTTTTAGGCCCAAAAAGACCATTTCCTGTAGACTTACATTGTAAGAAACACATCTAAATTAGTAGATAAAACAAGATATAACGAGATTAAACCATTTTATCCTCATTCAAGCTAACGGAAGGCTAAACCAGAAGTTAGCTGCTTGGCTAGTGAAAGTCTATACTGCACATGCTCCGCGGGCCTCACGCAGAAGACCCAGTAATTCTATATCCAGAAAGTCAAACTCTTCGGACTCCATGCACCAACGAATAACTTTCATAAGAACGAAACCCCACCTCCAACACTGTATCCAGTTCTCTTTATACATCCATGGATCAAACAAACACAGGACTTTGACCCATGAGACGACTGTTTGTGTCCCATGTGAAACCAAAAGCAAGTGTTGAGTTATTTTAACTTATACTTAACCTTTACTTCTGTAATGTCACATTACATACTTATCATGATGTCGTTACATAATGTCATGTTGTCACATTGTGTCAAGTACACAGCGTTGCATATGTGCAATACAATTCATTACTTAGAAGTCAAACTTTTTTAGCTTCATGCGTCACGAAGCAACTTAGGACTGAACGTGGCCTTGGCTCCAGTGTTGTATCCAGTTCTTTTTATACATCCATGATCATAGTAGAACACTTGGGTGTACTGGATCAAACCAAGGTTCTTTTTTATTGATAAGAAATCCAATTTTTCATTTGTAACAAGAAGAAAATGTTTGTTTTTCTTTCATATGATGCATAGTCTAAGACACACTTTAATAATAGCGCTGCAAAAATCAGTCTAGTCGATTAGTGGATTTACAGAAAATTATTCAGCAATTACTTTGATAATAATTATTTTTAGTACGTTTTTTAAGCAAAGAAGCCAAACATTTGGTGGTTTCATGCTTCAGGGCTGATAAATGGATAATGAAAATAACTGTTAGTTGCAGCCCTGCTGTTTAAAAGAAAAACCACCTTCTGTTATCTTAAGATGCCATGACTGTGTTTCCATGACGCCATGAAGAATGTATTCAGAGATTAGGCTGCTGAGTGGAGACAGGAAGTTTATCTTTGCATCATAAAGTTGAGTATTAAGAACACTATACCATCATCACATGCAGTCACTGCAAGCAGCAGTGAACTTACTTACCTTTGGAACGGTAGCATGTGCAATTACAGTAAAGTGTTATTGATGAGTTTTATTTTCCTCCCTGAGAATTTCCTTATCAGAGCTGAGCACACTGACGCCAGCGAATAACCCTTCGTGACTCCCATCTCAGCCGAGTGAACCGTTTTGACTCTAAACCCACACAACCTTATGACTTTAATTTTACAGTGGTGCAGATAACTCATATTTGCCTATTAAAGGGAGGCTTCCCTGAAGGTTTGAAGTCCAGCCTCTCGCCTGACGCAGAAGATAACTGCCAGGGAAACTTGCAGTTTATAGAATTTCATTACTCACAGTGGAGGAGCGGCTTCCTCTACAACCACAGAGTCCCCACAGTGTATCACGCAGAATGTGACCGTCAATAACCACCACGCAGATAATTAAAGCTGGTCCTCTGTCAGTGTGAAAAATAGTTAGATTAATCTCATAGTTACATCTTTATTGCAGTGACAGTCTCTGAGATGCCTCCCTAGATTTACACAGCCAGAGTCCAAAGGCTGCACATAAATTCATTACAACACTCACTCTAAGACTATGGTAAATCCCCCTCAAGGCCTTTTATAGATAGAGTTACTTAATAGCAAATATGAATGAACTGTTTTTGCTTTAAAAAGTATTGTTTTTTTATTTAAACATGTTAATTTAAGGTTGCTTCAGACGATTTTATTACAGATTTCCATGTCAGAATATGGGATCAACGTGGCCCAGTGATGACAAGACAGATATGAAGCTCTGAGTAAGTGATCAGTTTCTCTTCCTCTTCCTTTTGGCCGGAGCCGGTTCAAAGTCAAAGTCCCATAAAATCAATCCGTCACTCGAAGGAGAGCTGCGTTTCCTCCTTCTTCATTTTGAGACAGATTCAAGAGGGCGTCGAGACAAACGTCAGCTCCACAGCACAGCAGGCCGAACGACTGGAATTAATGAAGATCACTGATAGAAGGACTGTTGGGTCGATACTTGTTTTGGGTATGTTACATTAAATGCTTTGTTATTCTGTAACCTATAACCAGTGGCTTTTAACACAACAGTGGGCTTTGTAAGGAATAATGTTTAACAGAGGAGAAAACCTCAGTTTAAGGTGGTTATAATGTTGATGAGGTACTTAAACATGATTAATGGAATCCCTGTTTCTTTTATTTTTTTATTTTTATTTTGAAACTCATATTTATGTCTTTGTTTAGGGAGTAAGAACACTGAGACGTGGTGATGCTGAGAAAGGTAAGACTGAAGAAAGTCTCTCAGTACTGACTGTGAAATTATGGATTTTATTGATAACAATACTGCTCACCAAAATGCACAATATCAATCAGTTGTTCCTGGACATAGTGTCACAATTTCCAGTAAATCATTCAAGGAAATACTGTAAGCTGATAAAGAAAGTCCCATCATAAATTCTGTAATCTAAAGGACATTAAAACACAAAACAATATCGACAGATTTATTAGCATATTTATTGTAGGGCTGGGTAATATCGCAATATTTTTACCTGATACCTTGATATCGATATTGCGATAATATTGTGGGTTGACTATAGGGAATGGGAATGTGTCGTCATGGGACTCCCTAAAAATACGGGGTTTCATCCAGGGGTGGTACCTTATGTCCTGTGTCACACAGAGCGTTTCCATTTGTTGGATAAGCTTGCAAAACCATAACGTAAGAAGTTGTTTATTAACTTAATCTTTAACTTTACTTTCATCTTTGAGGGTCATCGTCCAATCCAAATGGAGTCTGTACAATTTTGAATTTGTACAAAACTAACGTAACTCACCCTCCATTTTGGACCACTCGTGAACGTGCACTCGGAGCAGGGGCTGAGTGGAGCTGAGACCGTCACGCAGCACAGCAAACCTCTCTCTGGCAGAAATCTATTAATGTTAACTCTGAACCATGACTTTTTTTCTAACATTGACCAAGAAATCCATTTTTGGAAGAAAGCCCACTGGGAAAACCTCTGGAAGTTTGTGGCACTTGTATTTTTAGGGAGTCCCCTTTCAACAGCCAGTCGGCCATTTTGGAAGGATAAGGATAAGCTTACCATCCTCCGATTGTTTACTGCAAGTGTCAAAAAGAACTGCTGAACTAACACAAAACAATAGTTTGTGAAAGACCAAATGTAGTGTACAGTCGGACACAAATGCAGGCTGATGTTATGTGTTTCATTTTCCTGAACACAGGTAGAAAATAATTGCATGTTTAGCAGTAGTTTCATTAGCGTTCAGTTAGCGTAACATTACCCAGTTTATCTTTTCTGCATGATTGTGTAGTTGGCAAAGGTCCTGTATCCACCTGTTTGTAAAATGGACATCAGCTCCAAGGATTTAAAGTTTTTGAATTGCTGACAAGTGTCGGTGCTAACGGTAAACACCAGGTAGACATCAGGGATCCTACTCAACTCAGCTCAACTTTATTTATTTATTTCAGCCAAACATTCAGCCCAAAGTGCTTCACATGGCAACACTGGAATGACACAGACACAATTTAAAGGATTACACAAACAACTGCATGTAACATAATATTTCACAAGACTAGAAAATTACAACAGTCAGACAATAAATTATTAAAAAGAACAAACCATACAAAAAAAGATGATTAAAAGTACATTGAATAAAGAAAATAGAACAAAAGTCAACAGAAGGGATAAACAAAGGTAAAAACCAATGGTTAGAATTTAAAAATCAAGACTGTAATGTTACTTCACATTAAAAAGACAGAATAAATAGATAGGTCTTAAATTGACTTTTAAAAATACCGAGAGAGTTTAACGTAATGGGTGGCAGCTGTAAAGGTCTGTAAAGATTGATATCATTGACTACTTAATTTTGTAAAAATTTGCTCCTTTACCTCTAGAGCTTCTTTTTAAAACTGCTTTTTTTTCAAGTTATTTGTCTAATAATTATACAGTTCTGATGATGAAGAGACTGACAAAACATGAATACGAGATTTTTGATAAATAATCATCAGTAATGTGGATATAATGACTTAGTGGGTAAAGGCAAAGAAGAGTCTGGTAAGTAAAAAAAAATGACATCACTAAAATCCACAGACGATCTAAATCTAAATCTTCGACGACATGTAGTCTCCTGTCATACTGTTGATGTGTTATGGATATTAGTCAGCTCTAATCTGTTGTGCGCTATATTTTCAGGGGGAATGGGTCTGGGTGGACTCGAACATCGGGGTACCCATCGGAGCGAGAGTCAAAGTAACGCCATCCGGTCAGCGGTTACTGGTGGACGATGAGGGAACTGTAAGAACCCTTTGCTGGCTGGATAAACAGCAAATTAATATGTTGCATTGCGAACATTTTCAGCCTGAGATCCACCTTACAAGTAAACTTTTGTCTCTCCCTTTGACTCTCCCAGGAGCAGAGTCTGTCCCAGGAGCAGGAGGCGTCTCTCAGGATCATGCACCCGACATCAGTGGAGGGGGTGGACGACATGATCAAACTGGGAGACATGACCGAGGCCGGCCTCCTCAGGAACCTGCTGCTCCGACACAAACGTGGCATCATCTATGTAAGGCGCATCACACACAAACTGTGTCTTTGAAAGTGAACAACCTGCCGCTAGGTGAACGAATTTAGAGTTTACAAGTGCAGTTTCACCTGAAATGTTTCTTGAATTGAGGTTGACTACCGGAAAGAGTAGAAATAAATATTTACGCTCCCTAAATAAGGTGATTTTTCTCATTAAAAACAAGCAAAATGATGTTTTTGTTACGTTTATTTTTAAAGGCACAGTTCACCCCATATTAAAAAATACAAATTTTTCCTCTTACCTATAGGGAAAATTTTAGTCTAGATTGTTTTGGTTTAAGCTGCCTTCTCTCCAGTATAATGGATCTAAATGGCACTCAGCTTGTGGTGCTCAAAGTGCCAAAAAATAAATTTGAAAAACTCAACATTAATGTCTCTTTCCAGAAATCATGACCTGGTTATTCAAGATAATCCAGGACTTCTTCTGGATAATACACAATATTTACTGAAGACCTCTCTGAACCCAAAACATCCCGAACAAATCCTGTACACTCTGTATTTACATGGTGTTCACCTTGCGCCTTAATTGGGTAAAGTTTATATACATAGCTGGATGGAAAAACACCAATCAGAGAGTGTCAGCAGTTCCTTCTTGGCTGGCAGCCATACAAACCAAGGTCAATGAGCATTTCTTATCATAAACAAAACTCCTGCACAGTGTTACTACACATTAAAGCAGGTCTGTGGATTATCCTGAGCACCTGGGACATCTTTTGGGAACACATGCTGCAGATGAATGTCAAATTTTAGATGCATCAAGCACTGAAAAATTCCATTTATCACCACTGTATCAAGGTGGCAGGCTAGTATCTCATAACCAGGGTAAAAGAAAATGAACAGTCCTAAATCTTAAATGTCTCACACAGCTTATTTTCTCCTTGTAGACCTACACAGGCTCTGTGCTGGTAGCAGTGAACCCGTACCAGGATTTCCCCTTATACTCAAATGAACAGGTGAGGCTGCTGTGAACATTCATCACAGACGTACTCATAGTAGCAGATAACTTTTCATTTATCATTTAACTTCGTATCACAGTGTTGTGTCATGTGTGTATCCTGTCGTCGCTCAGGTGAACTTGTACCACGGTCGAAAGCTGGGGGAACTCCCTCCGCACATCTTTGCCATCGCTGAATCCTGCTACAGTAACATGATGCGCCACCTCAGGAACCAGTGCTGCATCATCAGGTCAGGATCATCACTCACCTGTTGCAGATAGGCTGCCTTGAATAGCATAAATGCTGTCAGGTTTCACTTTTAGATCGCTTCTAAATTTCCTCTGTCTTCTTCTCAGTGGAGAATCAGGAGCTGGGAAGACAGAGAGCACTAAGCTGATCCTGCAGTACTTGGCAGCAGTGAGCGGTGAACTCTCTGAAAAGCAGATTGAACAGCAAATCCTGGAGTCCAACCCAATACTGGAAGGTACTACACCTGCACAGCTGTAGTTCAATAACACCCAGACATGCAGTCAACAGAGAAGCATCTGGTTTTGATTTTAAGATTTTACTTTCAAAGCTCTTCTGGGTCTGCCCTTAGATCCTCAGGTGGGGGCCATTCTGGCAGCTCCAAAGTCAAAGCTTAAAGGTCCAGTGTGTAGGATTTATGGGATATATGATGTCAGAAATGGAACTTAATATCACAAGTATGTTTTCTTTAGTTTATAATCACCTGAAAATAAGAATCGTGTTCTTTGTAACCTTAGAATAATCTGTTTATATCTACATATTAGCAGGCCCTCATCCATGGAGATCGTTGTATCCACCATGTTGCACCGCCATGTCTCTACAGTAGCCTAGACCATACAAACCAAACACTGGC
>JAPZEB010000004.1:6734760-6745951 GCA_029783705.1 Chaetodon striatus | reverse complement strand
AATACATGACAGGATAAACACCTGCACACACACGCGCGCACACACACACACACACACACTGCTTCATGGGCACTTGTTTAGGACAAATAGGTCGGTGCACTGAGATTAAATATATGTACACAGCTGAAGCACCAATGATTCAATCGTGTGTAGCAAATGTATGATACAGCAGAATAATTTTATGATAGTTTTTATATTCTCATCTGTGCTTTTCTCCCTTTCAGTGTTTGACCACACACACACACAAACACACTCATACATACGTACACACACTCACACACTCAGGCACACAGACATTAAAAGACAAATTACATTGGACGAGATTACACACACAGACGTTACAAGATTCCACATCACACACACACATTAGAGCATGTTGTACCTGGAGGCTTCAGGTACGTCTATGTTTTCTCTAGAGGAGGAACTATGTGGGACACTCAGAGTCTCTGTCGTTGTTAGCTTCTCTTCTGTTGGAGAAACAGTCAGAGTGCTTCAGACAGAGACACGTCCTGTCATTATTCTGTCTGCAGCACTGTGAACGTTTCACCTCATTTGCCTCAGAAATACGTCAGATAGAAGACTTCAGGTTCACCCTGGGGCGACGGCTGAGAGGTCTACAGGTCTTGACCGAGCCTCTCGATCTCATCGATGAGGAAGTCGATGTCCGACTGGGTGGCTGCCAGGTTGGAGACGACCATGCGGAAGAAGTTGACGTTTTTGCCCTGAGGCTGGTAGCCCACCATGGTGGTGCCAGACTCCATCATCATGGCTTTGATCTTCGGTGCCACCTGGTGGATTAAATAAAAAAAGACAAATTAGAGAACACTGTTTTTTCAGTGGCTAACGAGCATCAGTCAATACTGACAACACTTTTCCAACTACATCAGCCCAGTTGAGAGAGGGAGATCATGTCGGCATTGTCAGCTTCTGCAAACCACAAACATGCTACATTCATACATGTCATACATTTTTAAATGTCTCAGGTGACGTAGTATATGAGCTGACTTTGTCAGCTGGATGGTGTGACACCTTAGCCTGTTTTCATTCCCAGGGTTATCACAAAATCCCACAGCACACCTGGATTGGCGTCACAGTGGCACACCATTTAAGAAACACTGTGCTGCATCATGATGTACGCCTGTAACATATCTGTGGTTTACAGAAACATTCAGTCCCAGCATTTCTTCTGGTGATTAGGTTGCTCTTCATACAGTCATTAGCAACAAGCATCTCGGCCAAACAGTTAATCTCACATCCAAAACTGAATCAAACCACCAAAACACCTCTTACACGTCTCAAAATAAGCTCATTCAACCTTCACACTGATAACAGTTCTCACTCAGAGATCATACTCTGTCACTCATAACACACTGACCTAAAAACACTTACAACAGGGAGCATCACATAAACGACGAACTCTTCTATCTTTAAAGATACAGCTAAAAGCTCATTTCCGCCAGCGATGCAACGGCTGATGAAGTCAAAGATAACCGTCACCGACAGGAGTCTTACCCTGTGCAGTTTTTCTCGCCGCTCCTCACCGTCAGGCATTCCTCGCAGGCTGGGTGGGATGTACCAGAAGCAAACATTGGTGTGTTGGGGCTGCGGACAGAAATAAACAGACTTCATACACACAAAACCTCAGGATCATTTTCTTTACATTTAGACAACAAAAAGAAAATGAAGAAAGATGAAGGTAGTAGAGTGAGATAAATACTAATGTCTGGGAGGACATTAAAGGTACAGAGCATTAAAGCATTAAACAAAAAGAAGGCGAATATGGTAAGGCTAAACACCAAGCAGACAAAGCTTGTTAAAAAAATGAGAAAGACAATAGTAGCAGCTCACCTCTCCATCAAACACCATCTGATACCCCTCCCTGTTCTTGATCTTGTTGTACAAGTACTGAGACAGCTCCAGACACTTGTCAATGTGCTGCTCAAACCCTATGGTGCCCTGCAGGGAGAAAAGTCAACAGATTGGCATGAAGGCATTTTTATTAACTGTTTAAAGAACAATATGTATTTATGTGTGTGTGTGTGTGTGTGTGCGTGTCTCTCTCTCCATCTCACCTTGGCCTTCCACATGAGCCAGAACTTAAAGATGTCGACGTGTCGGCCACACTGGATCGCTTTGTCGCCTGTGTCGTAGGTGACGTCGTACTGTTTGTCTGGTTGGAACAGGTAGCCAGCACACATGGAGTTACAGCCTGCCAGGATCCCCTACAGACACACATGAAATACACACCGTTAAAGGTCAAGTCTGTAGGATTTAGTGGCATCTAGCAGAGAGGTTGCAGAGCTGAAACTCTGTGTGTGGGTGAAGTGGCCAACACAAAAACGCAAATGGCCCTATCTAGTTCTGGCTGTTACTGCGTGTGAACGTTAAATTGTAGTTACTGTAATTTGAAGCTTTCTCTGGCACAAGAATTTCCTTCAGGATAAATAAAGTTCTGTTGAACTGAATTAAATTAAAGTCCTATGCACTGGACCTGTAACCTTTCTTCCACACCTTATGACCCATGACATGCTAGCACTAAGTAGAACCTTCATAGACTATTATGAAAGGTTATATTAATATGAACATGTTGTGTATGGTAGTGGTTCCCAAATGGTGGGTTGTGGCCCAAAAGTGGGTTGCAGGTCCATTGTGAATGGACCGCAAGTGACTCGCAAATGTCTCTAGTTTGTAAAAGAACACTTTATTTTTAAGTACAGTGCGTTTCTGGAACAGAGCTTTTATTTTGAAGTGACATTTCCTGGTGTAGAGTGAGTGAATAAAGGACAGCTACTTGACAGAGGCAGCAAACTACCTTGACGGTGTGGCTAAACGCAAGTATGATGCTGAATGTATTTAACTGTGTGGACCTTGAACTAATGACCTTTTACAGTTTGTAAACCAAGATGACGAACATAAGGGTGCACAGGCAGTAGAACTTGAGTCCACTGTTTGACAGTTGATTCTGACAATGGTCGTGTCACAGTGTCCTGATGCCTTCAGACTTTTTAAGACGACTAGACTGAGTATCTGCAAATGTTATCACTTCATCAATTTTATCCTGTTAGACATTTGTTTGAAATTTTGTCACACGGAGCATATTGAGTTATGGCCAAAACATGTTTTTTGAGGTCATACTGACTTCAACCTTCTGACCACCAAAATCTAATCAATTAATCGTTGAGTCAAAGTGGACATTGGTGCCAAATTTGAAGAAATGTCCTGAAGACATTTTTGAGATATTGCGTTAACAAGAATGGGACATTTGCATTTCATTTTAGTTGACTACAATAACCTTGGTGTGGACATTCACATCTGCAATAGTCTCATACAAGTTTCCTGTATCAGTTGGTCTTTCTGTGTTTTCACACACTCAGTTTATTATAAAGAAGATTGTTTTCTGTGGTTTTTGGTTTCTGTTTGCTGTGTTTTTTCCCTCCTTTGCTTGTCGACACACCTGCCCTACATCGGCCTCGTTAGTCCTCCCTGCTCCAGAGTTTTTACCTGCCCTACAGCCTCCTGCCTAATCACCTTTATTCCCCTCACCTGAGCTTCTCCGTCCTTTTTTCCAGCTACACTTCATCAGCTCATCAGACTAGTTTGTATTTAAGTCCTGATGTTCAGTTCAGTCTTTGTTGGATCTTTGGTTTTGTTATATGATCTTTAGTTTGCTTTTCCCTGCCTTAAACAAAGAGTCATCTATTTGAAACCCTGTTGCCCCTGCATTTAGGTCCACATGCCCAACAACCAGACATTTTGGTGCTAGTAATGATCTTAATCCTCACTGAAATCACTTGATACAGTCTACCACAGCTCTGGGGATGGTTTTAGAACGGCAGTGGTCAGTACAGTCGCCTCACAGCGAGAGGGTTCCTGGTTTGAACCAAGGGTGGGGGAGCCCCTCTGTGTGGAGTTTACATATTCTCCCTGTGTCAGCGTGGGTTTTTTGCGGGTGCTCTGGCTTCCTCCCACAGTCCAAGGACTCAGGGCATTGTTGTAAAAGAGCTTAATGCTCAGTCAGTTTTCCCTGAATAACAACGGCTTGATGAATTCAGTGTTTAAAGCTTGCTAACTTGCCTGGGTGGCTGGGGACAAAAGATCACTTTTGTGATTCCAGGTACAATACACGAATAAAACCTTCAAAATATAATGTTTAAAAGGGTTTAAAATCTTCTAGAAATGTTTCAGCTGTGAGTTCACTGTACCTTCTCTCTGACCAGGATCGCAGAGCACTGCAGAGGCACGCCCATCATCTTGTTAGTGTTCCATGTGACAGAGTTGGCCCTGCAAAGTTCAACATACATCTTAATGTACTGAGGTAGTTTCTCTGAACATTGTCTTCAAATCACACCACAGAGTGACCCACCACTTCCCATGTACTCACCTCTCGACTCCGTTGAGCTTATGACGATGCTTCCTGGACATCAGCAGTCCGCCGCCCCACGCTCCCTGAGAACACAGCACTTTTACAGAAGGGTACGCAGGCAAAGACATAATATTACTACTACTACCAAAACACTGCAGCAGCTGCTCCAGTAGTGTATACTCACATCAACATGGAGCCACAAGTTGTACTTCTCACAGATGTCAGCGATCTCATTGATGGGATCAAATGCACCGTACACTGTCGACCCAGCTGTGGCATTCACAAACAGCGGCACGTAACCCTGCAGAATAAACACACGTGACAAACAGAGAGGAAAGTGTTGGTTAAACAGATAAAGAAACAAACTAGAACTGCTGTGTCATGGTTGTTTGCCTCAACCAATCAGTTAAGTTACAGTTTATATCCATGTCTGTCCAGACTCATGGAGCCATGACAGTAGGCAACACTTCAAAATGGATGTTGCTGCAAAGAAGCTACAAATTCGTTGCCCACATCTTCAACCCGGCAACACAGATGATCTATACAAACAGCACAGGTTCATAATTAGTGTCACCAATTTAAACGTCTCCCCTTCTGTTCCTGAGATATGATATTAAATAATGGCCAGAAAATTGTTTTTGCAGAACATCATGATGTCACAGTGAAGTTGACCTTTGACATTTTGGATATTAAATGTCATCAATTCGTCATTTTATCCTTTTAGACATTTGTGCAAAATTTTGTCATGATTTCATATAAGTTCTTGAGTTATGACCAAAAATGTGTTTTGTGAGGTCACAGTGACCTTTGACCACCAAAATCTAGTCAGTTCATTTTTGAGTCCAAGTGGACGTTTGTGCCAAATTTGAAGGAATTCCTTTAAGACATTCTTGAGATATTGCATTCACAAGAATGAGATGGACGTACGTCCTGACCAGAGTTGTTAAAATCTGTATTTTTTATGTTTTATTGCATATTAAATTTTTGTTTTTAATTCAGTTTAGTTTTCAGTTAGTTCGTTTTTAGTTGTCATGTAGACATTCCCGTCTCAAAAATGCAGCATCGCCTCCTAATGCAGGATGTCCAGAGGTGTCAGACACTTAAATTTAATGATGTTTAAGACATTTTCAAGATATTCCTTAGCCAATTTAAGACAGATTTCTGGACAAAATATATTTTCGTCTTATTTACGCACTGCAGCTAAGTATATAGGTAAGTATATGTAGTCTCATTCTGAGGTAATTTTTTGTAGGAATATTATTGTTAGGGTGAGTTATGTTAATTTACATTTTGCCAACAAGTTAATGACAGTGTAAAATGAAGACATTGTTAGTTCAGTGGTAGATTTGAAGATTTGTAGCATCACAAACTTTCGTGTTTGACTCATTTTGACAAAAAGAAAAGATGGATAAATTAGAATAAATGTTTGTGGAAATTCAAATTAAAGACTTTTTAATGGTGTTTGAGGCCTAATATTTATAAAATCTAAGACATTTAAGACATTTTAAGACTTTTAAAGGCCTGTAGACAGTCGTGCTTCTTCTGTCAAAAACTAGACATTTTCTGTGTATTTTTATTTTTTTTAAATTAGTTTTGTAAGTATACAATATTGTTTTGTTTTGTTTTTCTAAGCCATAGTTTTTATTTTTTATTTCAGTTAACTAAAATGTTTTTTTCACACCCAGTTTTAGTTTTTTGTTTAGTCATAGTCAACTATAATAGCCTTGGTCTGGACGCACTGACGTAGGGAAACCCCAGACCTAAAAACATACGTCCCTCTGGACACAGCTGTTGTCAGCACAGAGGTGTAACAAGCAAATTAAAGGAAAGAAAACACAACAGTGACACTGACCTTCTGTTTAGCGTCGATGATCTTGGCCTCCAGATCTGCAGGAATGACTCTCCCCCTGAAAACATTATTATCACACATATGTTACACAAGCAGCATCATAGACGAGTCTCTTCTTTGTGTGACAGCGCTCACGTACACCACTTTACATATTTACTGTGTTAATTGAGGCATTAAATGTCTGAAACGAGCTCCCCACCTCTCATCTGTGCTCAGCAGGATCACATTCTCAGTACCAAAGCCCAGAGCAGCTCCAGCCTTCTTTATGGAGTAGTGGCTCTGTAGGGACACACATTAGCTTTAATAATTCATCTTTCATTGAAATGAAGTGGAGACTTTGTGAGGTAATCGCTACCAGAGCTTTGGCTTGTTTTCTATCATGTTGTCGGCTGTTCAGTTCTTTATAGACAAAAGCAGATGTGATAAAAGCAAAAAGAATCCATAAAACCGGCCGTCGCCTTGATTCAAATAGACCTACTGATTATTACCGGACTTCCTCAATGGCCTCAATCTAGAGCCAATGAAGCATAGCGCCTGCTTTATTACAACACCTAAAATGGAGTGTGTGTGTGTGTGTGTGTGTGTGTGTGTGTGTGTGTGTGTCTGTACTGCTATATTTGTGAGGACCATCACGGGTAGGTAACCTTTCGAGTGAGGACCTTTTTTGAAAGTGAGGACATTTAGGCCGGTCCTCACAATATTTTCACTGCAATGGCCTCCAGAGGCTGTAAATATGCTTCTCTCAAAGTTTCAGAGGGGTCCTCAGAAAAGTGCAAAACTGAGAAAAAATACACATTTTGTCGTGTGTGTACTCAGGGTGCTGTACTCTCAATACACACACTTTTTGCTCTCTATCGCCCCCCCATGGAAATTTTTCATTATTGCACCAGAAGAAATGACAGTTTTGAGGTGTTTTTAAGTAAAATAATACACATTATATGGAATACACCTTTGTTTTATATTTTTCTGAAATTCAATATTCAATACTTTTAGATTATAATGTGTCATTACATTAAATTAGCACTTAAAATGATTCATAGACCCTGCCTGAAATCTACTGTAATTATATAGTTTTCTATTCTTTTTAACCTTGACTTTGCCCCCCTATTCATATAGCTAACTTTTGAGTTATGTCTGTGATGCTACGGCTTATCAGAACACATATTAATTTTTCAGTCTTCATTTTACTGCTCTGCTTTTAAGAAGTGTAACAGGAGTACATATTTATCTTCAGTCAGCAGCACACTGTGCTCATGTTAGCCATAGTTAGTGTTTTAGGTCCTGATTGACTTAAGTGTGAGAACTGAGACCACTTAGACTCAAGGATGAACTGATTAGATTTTCAAAGGTCAGAGGTAACTCATGAATGTGATATAACAGAAATGGTTTGAGGGAATTTTTTCAAACTGGAAGAAATGTCTACTCTGACCCAAAGATGAATTGAACAGATTTGGCTGGTCACTGGTCAAGACTCAAGGTCACTGTGCACTATGGCCCCACAGAAAACATTTGTGGCTATTTCTCAATAAGTAATATAGTAAATCTGTCAGACAATATATATATATATATATACATATATAAAGATATACATAGATATATAGGTATTCCAACACTTAAGCTCAAGAAAAACAACTCAAGTGGTGTGCAAAGGCAAGCAATTGTGATACTCAGAATTAAATATTAATCCAAATCTTTCAAATGATATGGCAGGATAGATGGGTGGTTTAAATTGCAATACCTGACAACCATGGGTCTTGTAAGTGTTTTAAATATTGCACATGTAAAGCCTCTGCTTGCCAGATATTGCACATGTAAATACTGTTTGAGTGTAGAAACTGAATGCATATCTTCTGGTATTTTTATATTACACAGATATTTTAAACTCAGATCCATCCTTTGAATTCTGCTTTTAATACATATATTTTCAAAATATTTTTATCTCATTTTATCTAATTTTTCTGTTAGTGCATTCTGTCCTTGCATACTTCTTTTTGTTATCAAGCTGCTGGATCATATTGAACTACCCCCTACAGGGGACATATACAGGTATAGCTTATAAGATCTTATCTTAGCTTAGCTTAGTGTAGCTAATCCTCCCTTTCTGTAACTAAAACATACTTACTGTTGAAAACACTTTGCCCATATGACACATTAACCTCATTAATACACTGTAAACACTGCAGCATTTAACATGAGTGTAGATGTGATAAAACAATTGTTTGTTGCTAGCTAGCATGATTAGCTTAAGCCTAAGACATTTCACATTGTGAAAATTAGCCTAGCAGCTAGCAAACGTTTCCATCTCCTCATAGCTTGACAAATTACACATGCTGCTTATAGTTTTTCTTACTCACCACTGGTTTATGTCACCATTTCTCCTACAAGGACACCACAGTTGAATTTCAGCATCCTGCATGCACTTAATTCAGCCTAATATTGTTGAAACAGAGCAGTTTAAATTGCTGTAGCAAGCTGCTGAGCCAGGTGTCCTGTTGGTCTGGTGGCCTGTCTTTTCTCCAAAACCTAAAGTATTTTCACACTGCAGGGTTTTTCCAAAGAGGGGTGTTACACAGTCTGTTCAGAAAGGAAATTTGGACAGACACAGTGACAAGCATGGTAGGGGCATTTCAAAATAAAGTCACATCTTAACAATGATGACATGGATTGATGTGTTCACTTAGATTGATCATTGAATTGCAACACTGATCTGCATTAATATATCCTCTACCTTCCAGAAGACCAAAATACTTGGTTTTAAATGAACCACTAAACATCAATATAACTTCTCTGACTTATTTGGACTGAAACTAGGGCAAAAGTAACATGTAAACATACATATTTTTATTAATCACAGAACACAGTGGACAGCTTACATCTGACACTGAGATTATTTCTAACATAATATGAGGGTGGAAGGGAGATTTTAGAACCAGCTCAGGTTACTAAGGTGTTGGCTGCCTGCACATAACAAAGCTTGTGTGACTTTTTGTGTTTTCTCCTCATTTTAGGCCTGCTATTTTAAACCATGGTAGTATCAAAGATCTATGGATGTCAGTGACAGTCTGTTGATCCCCTGCTTTGGTTCAGAATTAAATACTGTTTGTCAATTATTGTATGGACTGTGAAGAAATGTGGTTTAGACATTCATCGTCTCATGATAAATTGTAGAAAATTAATTATCTTGTGCCTTTTCATTACTATACGTCAGTCCTGATTTTAATGTGTCCAGTACATTGGTTATGACTAATAAGATAATTGCCCTCTCCATCAGGACCAGCTGTGCATTAGGCTATGGTCAGTTCTCACAAGCTAATATGATCATAAGAAAAACTAAGATGGTAAACATGTTAAACATCAAACTTGCTGAACATCAGTATTTTATTTTAATGTTTTACATTCATTTTATGAATGTAAGAGATACAGTGACAATTTTATGAATGTAAGAGATACAGTGACAAGATACTAATGATAATGACCAACAACAAACCCTAGCAAACTTTGCCTACCATGCTCGGTTTGTCTTCATGTCTTCATTTTGTCACATTGCTATCCAATGCATAGTCACAGATTTTCATCCCTGCTCTGTTCCCTACCATGTACTAACTCTCCTGTCATTTCATATCCATCCACCTGGATCGGATCCCCATCACTTGACTCCCCTACCTGCCTGCACCCCTGTCTCTACATTCATCGATCCAGATTGTCTGAATCGTGTTTCACCCTCAGCTTTCCTGCACTTTTCCTTTTTTGCCTGCCCAATCTTGCCTGTATGATGCCCTGCCAGCCCAACTAACTTATCTCTCAGCATGACCCACATTTTTAATAAATTTGCTCATTTTTACTCGCCTAATTTTTACTTTTGACTGAAATCCATTTTTAGACTACAAGTTAACATGAACTTTCACCTCTCCTGACTATCTCTGAGTCATGTGGCTGGGTTCAGCCCTGTTCCTTTGTGGAGTCATCCCATATGTTGAGAATTGTTTTGTGCTTCCTGATTTCTGATCCGTCACATGTATCTTGAGGAAAAATTATCCTCTGTAAAATTATAACATCAATCTTACAAAGTAACACCAGGCTGAGAGAAGAGAAACTGAGGTAGATGATTAAGAAAGGAGATTTGAAATTGAGAGTAAGTTGCTTGTAAAGACAAATTTAAAATGTGAGCAACCAAAAGGTTTTGATGTCAACAGGAAAATAAATATTTAATCTGTGGTTATTGTAAAACAAACATTAAAAGTTTAAATGAATCAAAAGTGTATTTCAATATTTTAGACAAATAGTGATAAAGTGAAAGATAAACCTCTTAAATGATGTACTTCATATGTATTTTTCTACATACAGAACGCTTTGTGTTAAACTTCAGTTTCCTTCTATTTGCTGGCTAGTCAGAGACACCACAGACGCCTGATAGAGCATAAGTAAAAAAAAAAATTTTAACTAATAGACATCTTATTGTTTTTCGGCAGAAATTCATACTAGGGCTAGGTGATATGTCCCGAAAATCATATCGCAATATTTTTAAATATATTTCAAAACCCCTCAAAAGCACTTCATCAATACTTAGACTGGGAGACAAAATCAATCATAACAATATTTTTGACCATGTACCATCTCAGCTGTGACAATATTGTAGGTATGACAATTTCTTTTCCCAAAAAATAATAACACAATAAGATATTTAATAAAGTATAATTGATAATGTGAATATAATGAGTACAGGTACATCTAAAAAAATTAGAATATCGTGAAAAAATTCAATATTTTTTGTCACTCATTTCAGAGAGTAAAACCCATATATTATATAGATTAATTACACATAGAGTGAAATATTTCAAGGCTTTATTTCTTGAAATTTAGATGATTATGGCTTACAGATAACAAAAACCCAAAATTCAGTGTCTCAGAAAATTAGAATATATATAATTAGAATATATTAGAATAAAAAAAAGGATATTTTACACAGAAATGTCAGGCTT
>JAPZEB010000004.1:6565696-6581412 GCA_029783705.1 Chaetodon striatus | reverse complement strand
TACATTCTTTGTCGTCATTTTTTTAAAAAGCTGGACAAAATAATCACATTTATGTGGAACAGGAAAAGCTGCACAGATTCGTAAGACTTATCTACAAAATGTCATTTGCTCTTTCTCGCCCAGTGTTGGTGTCGAGCCGTTTAAAAGGAATTTAGAAAGTAGTGCATTACACCAGGGCTCCTCAGTGTTTTTTTTTCAGGCCAAGGACCCCTTAACTGACAGAGATACAGAGCACAGACCCCCTACTACATGTTTTGTTTAAAATTAAGTTGCATGTTAAAGTGTACCTACAGTAATGTATACGACAGCCTTAAGTGCCAGTTATAAACATACCGTTTTATGGTGCATAAAATACTAAACTATAAAAATATTTATTGGTAGATTCATATGTTTATACATCATGTAGAGTAGAGAGTTTCTTGCTCGAAAAGTTACAAAACGATCCACTGTGGTTCACAAGAATGTCTTTACACTGGGAATAATAATGAAGCTAATTAGCCAACATGTTTCAATAAAACACAATTGTTAGCTAACTGGTTCGCCTCACTGATATGGACAGTGATTTAGCGTTAGCTAGCTAACATGATTGCACAAGATTCATAAGATTCATAACAGTTAGCCTGTCATCAGTGTCATGAACTGTACATCAGATATTTTTTTATGCCTCCGCAAAAGAGATAGACATGGCATTATGTTTTCAGGTTGTCTGTCCCTCCATCCCATTTTTGTGAAGGTAATATCTGAAAACCACTGTGAGGGAATTTCTTCAAATTTGGCACAAACGTTCACTTGGACTCAGTGATGAGCTGATTACCTTTTTGGTGGTCAAAGGTCAAAGACACTGTGACCTTGTATCTGTTTCATTCTTGTGAAAGTGAGATGTTAAAAACACCTGTAGGAAATTTTTCTTTAAATTTGGCACAAACGTACTTTTACATACTTTAAACAGAGTCATGCATTACTTTACTTAGTTTCCCTCTATAGAAAGTAACTTGTTACACTACATGTAACAGTACTTTTGTGTTACTCCGCAACATCACTTGAGACTTATTGTCACATAATTGCAAGTTAACTATAACATAATGTTAAACCAAACATATGTGAACTCATCAGCACAAAACAGGGATCAGGAGACTCAAAACATCACTGGCAGTAGGCTGTAACTGCCTCAAAATAAAACTATATCAATATATAAGTTGCCCTAAAATAATATATCAATAGGCCTAAATAAAATTATATAACAGACTGGCCTTCCTGACATAATTAGATGATGACATACTGAAAAGAAATAAACAAAAAACAAGTTTGAATGGCATAAAAAGGCATGTAACGGACCAAACATGCTCAAATAAACTCACTCAAGCCTCTCGCATATCAAACCACGGCTCTGTAGTAGACTAGTCCAGCTTTTATACCTCATGAGAAGGAGATCCTCAGATCGTTTGTCAGAAAACCTGTCCCTCCTCGGAGTCATCACAGACTGTCCAGGCTGAGCTTCTCCACAGGCGCCCCAGACGGCGTCGCTGTTGTCAGCATGTTTGATGTTTTTCTAACTGCTCGTTATGCCGATAATTGAAGAACTTATGTACGCTTCACTTTTACAAGAGAAAAGAATTTGATGCTGAGAAACAACCAGTGGGTTTAGCAGGTTTTGCCAGAGTCAGTGAGCGCAAAATAAACCTCTCCAAACCAAATAAAGAGCAGCACAGTGCCTCTAATGTTACTCTACTCTAATTTCTGGTGTATTAGCATTTTGAATCCCGCAGGGTTGATGCTCCTGTCCTGAGGGTATTAAGCTAATATAACCTGCAACCTCACAAATAATGAAGTTAGCTAATAACATGCACTTTGCCTTTGGAAATTATAATGTTTGCAGCTTACACTAGAGCAGATAAACACACTCTTTAATCCGTTCTTACACTTTCTGGTTTGTTTTTTTAAAACTAATATCACTCTTATAAAAGCTCCATGCACACCTCTGTGTCTGAAGCAATCCAAAGCTAATGGTTTCTAAGGTTGGTTGGTTTAGCAAATGGTGAACTGATATTGTCTGTCCTACATGTCTGGCTATCACTCTCATATTTCCTTTATTATTTATTTTTATTCACGTGGCAGACACAATGAAAACTTAAAAATCTGAACATGTACACACAACTTGGCTTTGGACCTACGATTTTCGAGTATATCCTTACCTTTACCTCCCTGCTCGTGCTTTGGATTTGAATGCCTATTTTCTGACACCTTGACTGAAAGCGCTGCAGTGTCCTCGGGCAGAAAGCTTGGCCCTGATGAGCGAGATAATCAAGCAACTGCGGTGGTTTTCATCCCTGACTCCAACAATACAGCACCCCGAGGGGGATGATATGCTAAGCTGGAGCTTTCTTGTAATGCAGCGTGATGAGGTCTGTAGTCAAACAGCTCAGGCTGTGAAGAGACTCATCCTCCAAACCCCCGTGCAGACCCCGTCATTAAAAATCTCTGCGGCTCAGATTGGGTCGCAGTAGCTGGCGACCCTGATTTTCCCCCCTGGAACCAGTCTGTTCTTCCTCGTGCTTCCTCGGAAAACAGACCAGACTGGAAACAGATTTTGTATTGTTCCCTAGCAACAGGCCAAAAGGACAGATATCAAAGGGGAGAAAGGATGGAGGGAGAAAAACACAGCCTGTAATAACAAATGAGTTATTCTGAAATGTGCAGTAGAACCTCATGAAACATGACATTTGATTTGAATGTCACAGTCACATTAATGCTGGTCTTCTTGGTAGCTGTGACTATACATTAACAAGATAGATAGATAGATGTATATAGACAGATGAGTAGGGGGGAGCTATCTCACCTTAAAACCAGTGTTGGGGAGTAACTACTTACATGTACAACGGTTTTACTAATTAACTTCCCCATCACTTTTTGAAATTTTGTCTCCACCAGGGGTGTGACATATCATCTTGTTCACGATAATACCAGTATAATTTTTGATATGATACGAAAAAATCATGTTATATCTGCCATATTTGGACTTGTTGACATATTGACGCCATACTGTTACCCACGGCAACAACAAGCATGGCTGAAAGTGAAATTATTACCGACTCCGCGGTGGTTCCAAAAAGAGGAGCAGCTTCAGTAGTGTGGAGCAACCTGTGGCGTCCTGAATGTTTTATGAACAGCCACGTATGTTGTTGCGATTCTATGTTCTTACATTCATAATATTTTTTTCACTAATTTGTCACATCATCAAGAAAAACGTTTTCGGAAAAATACCCTGAAATATTGTGACATTATTTTAGGGCCATATCGCCCACCCATATCTACAGTCGCATTAAAGCATGGAGGAAAGGACCCTGTGAGACAGACAGGATCAACCCACCAGGTCAAAGGTCATCGAGTCCTTGTTGAGGGTCTCCACGTCAGGCAGTCGAGCCTTCACTTGGGTCTTGATGTAGCACTTCTCTCCTCCTGAAAACCGGATCCCTGTGATCCCCTGGAGAGGTCGGGCAGAGACAGAGAGCTGCAGGTTAGAGCTCAGCACAGCTCCAGGTGTTGTCCTCAGCACTCTGCAGGTATCTGGGACTATAGGTGTGTACATCAAACATAATATCACGGCTGATTATGAAATCATTTGAGGGCGACGCTGCTGCCTTATGTTCTGGATTTTAAAAATTACACTCACGGGGACGCAGTGATTAAAGGTCAAAATTTTAATAGTTAAAAGGCCAAAACTGCTGCTTGACTAGTCTGATTGGCCTGATTGGGGTGCATTAATTAAAGGTCAAAAACCACCAGTCCGCGTTTAATGAAAATTGGAGGGACGATGCATCTTGACACTGATTGGCCCAGAGCCAGATGAGATGTCTGCAGTGAGCCAATCTCCCACAAGGGTCTTTAAAGTTCCAACGAATCTGACTGACTTGTTCTGAATCGCAGTGATCAGCGTGTCGTCGAGTGATTTTTCCTTCACCTGAACCGTCCCGATGTTTTACATCATTACATTCAACTCACGATCTCAAAGTCGTGGACCTCCACGGCCTCGTCCGCCCCGCTGCCCGTGCTGAACCGCTCCATGTTATTGGCCGTGTCGATCTCCATCGTACCCTCCTCCACTTTGCCGTTGATGCTCATGCTGTAGTGGACATTGTAGACCTGCAAACACACACACACACACACACAGAGTTTCAGAGTGGCATGTAAGGTATGAGAGCCCTGAGAGTCACCCCACCCCCCGGCCCCCTCTCTTTCAACACCCTCCCTCTCCAATCTCACACATGCAGCCTCTCTTTTCAGGATTTCTCTTTCAGACACACACTTTGATTCAAACTTGGTCCGAAGAACACAATCTGCACAGCTCCGGGTGATGATGACCTCTCCACAGAGCCGTTTCATCACGTCTTAATGGCATTTTCTAACTTTATATTGGAAAAAAAACACTCAGAAAGCTGCTTTTACCCTCTCGTCTCCTCCACCTCTTGCCCCTGGAGCATCAGCCGGACCACACAGCCCCCCCCCACACACACCCCTCTGCACCCTGCCAGGATCCTCCAACACACCACACACACAACGCCTCCATTCACCGAGCAGACTGCACCATGGACCTGAGTGTTTCATTTACATTTTACTGTTTGCTTACACTGCAAAAAAAAACCCATCTTGGAGGAACTACTTTCCTCTGGAGTCTCCTTAAGATTCAAAAAGTTAAAAATGGTACGACTCATTTAAACTTGTCGCCAAATCAGAACAGTTTGTTTGAAGGATTTCTTCAGTCAGGTGGCATTAATGTAACCGGGTACGAGTGTGTTTCTGCTGCAGCGGTGACGCTCATGTTGCAAAAGTTTTGCAAGTAAAACAAAACAAAAATTAAAATATCCAGCAGATCAGATTTGATTTTTGATTTTTGATTGAAAGACACTAAGGGACCGTACGAAAGTTACTGTTGTTGGTGAGCAGAGCTGTATTATTAGATTATTTGTACAATATACAGCCCAGCTGGCACATGACGGACCTTCAGACTATATCAGCTGTTGTTTCAACATTAAAACGACATTGGTCGTAGAAAGGTTAACAAAAAATTTTAGCAAGCTCTGTTTCAGCATTGAAACGATTAAAGCTTATGAAACAACACTGCAAAATCAACACTGATTCATCTTTTTCGCATAATTCACCAGCGATTCAGCCGTGGCTTTTTACAGTACAGGAGAGGAAGAAAGAGTCTTCACCTACTTAAATAAATTTTTAAAAATGACATTATTACTTAGCAAATACAAAACTGGCAACAAAAGAGAACACGTAGTGCAAAAAAAAAAAGTCCATATGTCTTCAAAAAAACAAACACATACAGCAGAAAAAGAAAGACAGAAAAATAAACCTATAAAAAGCAGATGCACATGTGCAATCAACAGGCACATCTCGGCATAAGGTTCAGGATGAAATGAGAAACTGTGTCCTGAAATACTATGTTTGACTTTCTAAAAAACAAATGTTGTATTCACTGAAGCTTCTGTGTGATATGTCTACAGAACGTTTAACGTGCGTCTGACGCAGACACAGAGCTGCTCTCCTCTGCATGTGGCAACGTGCACCTTTATGAAGTCAGAGTTGACTTTTCGATGTAGCTGTTAATATTGCAAAAGAAGGCTGAGACAACATCTAAACTAAACACACCCTCCACAGTTCTCCCCAAAAAGTACTACAGCCTGTCTTCAGCTGCACTTTTGTGTAGTTCATTCTTAGTGTTTTTGGTGATATGGTTATGTCACTGTTTTATCAGTAGTGCTTATGTTGTTGTTTCTGCTTCTGTGCCCTTCGTCCATGGTTATATGTTTGCTCTGTGCTCATGTGCCCCTTCAGTCTGTTTTTATCTGTGCGCCTGTGTGTTACTTTCATGTTCTTTTCTTACATACTCGTATACGATCAACCTGCCAGGGGCTGCAGATGAAAATGATCCTGTATGGCTAAATGTGGCAGGTCTATATGACTTCAGTGACCATGTTAATTAATGTGCACGGTCCCTTTCTAAATAAAATAAGTATAAACATAAAGAAAGATGACACCCTCCCCTCCGCCTGTAATAAATCTCGTACAGTCCCTTATTAAAACTTTTAGTATTTCGCAGTGTAAGAGAGAGAGACAATAAAATATTTGTCCTACGTGTTTTTCATTGTTGTTCCAGAAGTAAAAAGCTCCGACGGCCCCCAGCAGCAGCAGCAGGGCCCCGGCGATGAGCACGGCGATCCCGGCCTTCAGGAGGCGGCCGGTGGCGGCGGGCTTCACGGCCACGGCGGAGTAGGCCTGCACGGTAAGACAAAACATGACAACATGTCCGTGAACGCAACATCACACTGGAGGAGGTTGTAGGTGAACTGTAGAGCTAAAGAAGGGCCAATAACTGACTCACACACACACACACACACACACACACCGTGTCTTATCATATTGATCCGTGTGTAAACTCACCGGGGGCATGAAGTGCTGCAGGTCCTCCGGTCCCGCAGAGGCGATCGGTACTTTCTCTGAGCTCCCGGCCATGACTGGAGCCAAACACCTGAGGGAACCCCAGTCAGTCCACTAACTCCTCTTCCTCCCTCCCTCTCTGAGGAGGAGGAGGAGGAGGAGGAGGAGGAGGAGGATGGTCACTCCTGCTCTCTCACAGGAGGGTCGTGTTTGACGCTGTGTTTTGTGACTTAAAGTAAAAACTAAAGGAGGTGTAATCCAGGTGGAGACCAGCGCATTATGAGAAGCCACTAATTTAAAGTTCATCTTTCTTTCATCATGTTTTCTCTTTGAAGTTCATGAGTTTGATTCCTGCTATGATCCTGAGTGTAATTTCTAGTCATGGGCGAAAATGGACGAACTAGTCTTTTTGAACGACTCTTTTTAGTGTCCAGTGTGTCCCAGGTCAGCCTGTCCAACGCCTGAGTGCTCACTGATCCCCTCATGCGTCCGTACGATGGCAGTGAATGTGCAAGTAAGAACCTAATAATTTACACCAGTGGTTCCCGACTGGTGGGTCACAGGTCCACGCTGAATGGACCGTGAAGGATCCACAAGTTTGTTAAATACACACTTTACTTGAAGGCACAGCTCATTTCCAGCAGAGTTTATTTTCAAAGTGCTGTTTTCTGTGTTCTGAGTGATTAACTGACAAATACCTGACAGAGGCAGCAAACTAGTCCAGCAACATAGCCAAACAAGCATGATGCTGAATATATTAAGTGGCGCGATTATAACACCCTGAAAGGCTCTTCATCCGCGTTACAAACTGACGTGGCCAGGCTGCGTATCATACTTCCGCGAAAGGTGCCATCAGGTGTCTGACACCGAAATCACTGACAAAACAGCAGCATTCAACGACTTCCGAATGATAAAGGTCCAATCATAACACCCTGAAAGGTTCTGTCTGTCCATGTTACAAACTGACGCCGTGGGCTTATCATACCACCACAAAAGGTGGCTTTTGGAGTCAGGTGTCTGACGCCGAAATTGCCAACAAAGCAGTGGTATTTGACGACTTTGGACTGAGAGCGGGCTGATGGTAACACCCCGAAAGTTTCTGTCCGTCTGCATTACAAACTGACGCCACCAGGCCATGTATCATACCACCGCGAAAGGTGGCTTGCAGTGTCTGGCGCAGAAATCACTAACAAAGCGTCAGTATTTGATGACTTCTGAATGCGAACGGGCTGATCATAACCTCCTGAAAGGTTTCATCCGTTCATGGTACAAACTGACACCCCCAGGAAGCGTTCTGTACTGCCGCTAATTGTGGCTTTTGGCGTTGGTGTCTGACACCGATGTTGCTGTCAAAGTGGCGGTATTTGCCAACTTTGGAATGAGAGCGGCCCGATCGTAACACCCTCCGAGGTTCTGTCTGTCCACATCACAATCTGACGCCACCGCCAGCATATCATACCACCACAAAAGGTGGCTTTTGGGGTCAGGTGTCTGATGCCGAAATTACTGACAAAGCGTTTGTATTTGATGACTTCGGAATGAGAACAGGCTGATCATAACCTCCTGAAAGGTTTCATCCGTTCATACAAACTGACACCCCCAGGCCGCGTTCTGTACTGCCGCTAATTGTGGCTTTTGGCGTTGGTGTCTGACACCGATGTTGCTGTCAAAGTGGCGGTATCTGCCATCTTTGGAATGAGAGCGGCCCGATCGTAACACCCTCCGAGGTTCTGTCTGTCCGTGTTACAAACTGACGCCGTCACCGAGATATCGTACCACCGCAAAAGGTGGCTTTGGGTGTCAGTGTCTGACATGGTGGCGGTATTTGATGACTTCTGAATGAGAGCGGGGTGGAACGACACATCGTGGGCTCACATGGCCAACCTACATACAAGCGGGATGTTGATACATGATGACTGAAGGGAAGTTTTGAGGGGGCGGGCTGCTTTCACTGTGGAAAGTTATGTGCTGTAACAGAATGTGGAGGAGAAACTGATCTCATATTCTACAAAAGGCATCAAAACTCGAAAGACTCGATATGTTGACATGAATCAACTCAAAGGAACCGACACTGTGAAAAGACTCTGTCCGCCCATCAGGAGTGATTGGATTAAACTTCATGGCAACATCTGTGTGTGGACTTTACAGCAATTAAGCAGATGATGAAGGAAAGGTGAGGCTGTCTCCTCAGATCACCCCAGCACACACCCCTCCTCCTCTTCCTCCCCTTCCTCCCTCCTCTCTCTCAATGCCTCCTCAGTCTGCTGCGGGTCAAAGGTGACTCTGGCGGAATGTCGCGTGTTTTCTCCAGCTCTCTGACAGTATATTTACATGACAGTGTGTAAAAGCAGCAGCTTGTTGGACAGACTCGGGCCTTATTCCTCCACATCGTCTCTATCCGAGTCCAGAGCCGCGCTGCTGTTATGAAAAATGCCCTGAACCCATGAATGATAATGGGGGGGATTACGTAAGGGGCGCAGCGTGCGCATTTGGCAGATAGACAAAAAACATCCTGACAGGATAGCAGGAGGGTTTGCTCACAAGGACTTCTTGTTCTTTGACAGACATCAGCTGAGTTTGGATGTCTATCAAACTCAGGTTGTTCAGCTGTGAGCCTGGTGCTCGTAAACTCGCTTTGGAGACGAACAGTAAACGCGCCTTTACGCATCTCATTATGTTTCCTCTGTGCGCACATTTCAGGTGCTAATGATTTATGTAAAGGAAACCTGCTGAGCATATCTGTAATTCTTGTATTAACATGCAGGTCTTAGGCGGTTATTACGTCCATGAAAATGAGAAAGAATAACTCTGAAGGTGTTCGCTCTTGATATGCATGAGGTGTGAGAGTGATTTGCTAGAAAACCTTGGCGTCTGCTCTGGCAGCTCACCAGCAAAATCGTATTCACAAAAGGAAAAAAAAAACTAAACTGACCTTCTACGGTGGGCTGCAAGGACAGAAGCTCACTGCTGCAATAACAGCGACGCCTGTTGGCTTTTACCAGCGACTGGCCTGACTGATGTTCCTGCAAGGCTCTCACTTGAACACCCTGCTCACCTCACCTGGGTGGATCTTACAGCTCGGGGACAAACGCGTCACTCACATGTTCAGAACAGTATTTCAAAGTTTATTTTCTCTCAGAATATTGTGATGATTAAAAAAAATCTGTACAATTACTTATTGCATTCAAATAACTCCATACATCGTTATCAACTTGATACATTGTGGGTCAGCGGCCCTCCAACTGCACAGTTTCTGGGGCCATTTTTAAATAGTCAGCGTGCTTAAAGTTCAATAATTACAATTCGTATGTACACATCTTTGCTTAATTATTACTTTTATAAAAATAGATATAATCTCTGTATGTACAAAACTTGCATATGTTACATTTCATGTTCAACAAAATGTCTCAAAGTGATTGACTGGCCATCAAATGTGGCTCTTACAATAAAACAAAAACACACAAATATTAGGATATAAACTGATATATGCACACTCTCCACGGCAACAAATAACTTCAACAGTATTCTCATTGTCAATGAATCATAAATTAAAACTTTGAATGCACTATACATTTCTTTGAGAGTGAGCTTTAGGTGTGTTTGTGTGTGTGTGCGCGTGTGTTTTAGACGTCGTCGTTGGGACAGTGTGTTGGGGTGGGGGTGTAGACAGGGATGGTTATATCGCTGATCTCCTGCACCCTCACAGGCCTGGGGGGGTGACCAGAACGTAGTCGTACTCTCTGTGCAGCACCTTCTCGTACACGCTCTGCAGACCCACAGTTTTGGGGATGTGGGCCTGGTAGTAGTTGTCTCTGCGGTGGGGGTCCCGGGGCAGGGAGGCCGTCTTGGAGAGGCTGCTGAAGGAGGACAGGGTGGGGGCCGGAGACGGTGCTGCGTTGGCGCGTACTGCTGAGGGGCTCCAGCAGCGATCTGAGTGACCCAGGACTTTACATTCACTGGTGCAAGCCCACAGAGCTGCGCAGAGAGGGGGGGCACAGTTAGATTTGGGACCACAGCATGACACCATGAATTGTGTTCTCAACTGTGTGCGTCTTACCATTTTGGCCGCCCATTGGAGGAACCACTGCTCCGTCTTTCTTCAGCCCAGTGTCCCCACTGACATCACTGTCACTGTCATTGAAGTCACTGTCCCCTTTGCCACTGTCTTTGCCACTGAAGGCTGGATCCCTGGCGGAGATGGTGGTGTAAGAGTTCCCCTTCCAGATGGTGATGGGCCTCACCGCCTCTTTGGCGTTCCCATATCCAGGCAGAGTGGAGTATCCCTGCAGGAGGAGAGGAGAGAGAGAAAACAGAGGTTAGCGTCTGCTGGGTGAACTCATTGCAGATTACTCATTGTTGTGCGCCACCCCACACCCCCCACACCCCCTCCCCACCCCCACTGAGCACAAAGGTGCAGCTCACCTCGTGTTTATTCCCTCGAGGCTTGCTGTTGCTGTCTGAGTCATACACACAGGGCACCTCGCTGCCGTCCTCTGAGGCCGAACACATGTCGCTGCCCCCCGGGTGAGCAGAGGTGAACCCGCCGGGCTGGCTGCTGTACGAGTGTCCGTCAAAGCCCGCTCCAGCGCCGGCGCCGTGCAGAGGCAGGAGCGGGTTGTCCGCCACGTGGGTCCTGCCCCTCTCCAGCGTGCCCTTCTCCCCGTACGAGTCGCTGTCCTCTCCGCTTTTGTCCCGCTTGCGCCGGTTGCAGGTGGTGGCGATGAGGATGATGGCGAGCAGCAGGAGCGTGCAGCTCCCCGCCAGGACAACGATAATCACCACGGACAGGTCCCACTGCGCGTGCACCTCGTCCCCGCTGCCGGACTGGTACACTGTCCTGTCGCTCGGCGGGGAGCCCGCGATGATGAGGAAGTGGAGCGTGGCGGTGGAGGTGAGCGCGGGCCTCCCGTTGTCACTCACCGTCACGGTCACGCTCAGAGTTTCGTCCACGTCGTGGCTGAGCACCTGGTTGAGGTAGATCTCCCCGGTGACTTTGTTAACGGAGAACACGGAGGGCTCGCCGGTGGCCAGCCCGTAGGACAGCTCTGCGTTTACGCCCTCGTCCGCATCCCGAGCCTCCACCCGGGTGATGACGTAGCCGGTCGGTGCGTCCCGGGGCAGGAGGACTTCAGCGGAGCCGTTGTTGAGAGGCGGCTGAGTGATGACCGGCGCGTTATCATTCTGGTCCACTATCCTCACGTAGACGTTGGCGCTGCCGGACAGGGGCGGGGAGCCGCCGTCACTGGCCGTGATCCGGAGCTCCAGCTGTTTCACCACCTCGTAGTTGAAGCTCCGGAGCGCGTAAAGCGAGCCGCTGGCGGGGTCCAGAGACACGAAGGTGGAGATGGGGGAGCCCATAAAGTACGTGTCCGCCAGTTTGTAGCTGACCTTCCCGTTTGACCCCATGTCCATGTCCCGAGCCACCACGGTGGTGATGTACGCGCCAGGTGCGTTGTTCTCCACCACGGACACCTCGTACACCGGTTTACTGAACACCGGCGCGTTGTCGTTCTCATCTGTCAGTCTGATGGTGTACTGAGTGATGGTCCTGAAGGGGGGGGAGCCCAGGTCCTCCGCCACCACTGTCAGGTTATACTCGGGGATTTTCTCCCGGTCTAACGGGCTGGTACTCACGATCATGAAGCTGTCCTCGTACGCCTGCTGCAGTCGGAAGTGGTCGTGTCCGTAGAGCGTGCAGTGCACCTGCCCGTTGGCGCCCGAGTCTCTGTCCGAGGTGCTGACCAGAGCCACGAAACTCTCTCTGGCCGCCGCCTCCGTGATGTACGCTATCCCCGCCGTTATGGACGTCATAGGAGTGATGGAGATCTCCGGTGCGTTGTCGTTCACGTCCTGCACCTGCACCACGATCTTACAGATGGCCGGGCTCGGGTTCGGACCCAGATCGGTGGCCTGGACGTCAAACTCGTACGTGTTCTTACTTTCAAAGTCAATCGGGCTCTCCAGTGTGAGCCGCCCGGTCTTCCGGTCCACTCTGAAGAGTTGCCGTATTTCTGTGGGCACCTGGTTACCGAACCCGTACACCACCTCACCGTTCAGCCCCTCGTCCGGATCCTCCGCGTTCAGGTCCAGCAGGAGGAAGCCCACCGGTGCGTCCTCGGGCAGGTCCACGGAGAAGCTGTTCCGGTCGAACACCGGGCTGTTGTCGTTGTAGTCTTTCACCTTGACGTTGATGCGCGTTGTTCCGGTGCGGGACGGGTTGCCACCGTCCATGGCGACCAGCTCCAGCGCGTAAGAAGCCTGCGTCTCCCGGTCCAGCTCCTTCATGAGCACCAGCTCCGCATATTTAACCCCGTCGGCCCTGCTGAGCACGTCAATCGAAAAGTGGCTGTTGACGGAGATCTGGTAGCTCTGGATGTAGTTCACCCCAACATCCTCATCCACGGCAAAGTCCAGCGGGATCCGCGTGCCCACCGCTGTGTTCTCGGAGATCTCCAGACTCGACTCTTTCCGGGGGAACTCGGGGGAGTTGTCGTTGATGTCCTTGACCTCCACCTCGACGTGAATGAGTTTGAACTGCTCTTTGGAGAAGCTGACCACGTCGAAAGCGATGAGGCAGTGCAGGGTGTGTTTGCAGATCCGCTCCCTGTCTATCCTCTCCCCGATGGTCAGCTGCCCGTCGCTCTCCCTCAGACGGATGAAAGAGGAGTTGAACTGTTTCATCATCCTGAAATTGGTCCTGGAGCCCCCCGAGGAGGAGGCAGAGGAGGAGATGTCCTTGGCCAAGTTTCCAATCACTGTCCCCGGTGCGTCCTCCTCAAATGTCTGATATTTCACCGTCTTTCCTTGTGTGACAGCAGCCAGGCTCGCCAAAGAGACGCACACTAGCACCAACAGCCCGTTCCACCCTATTTCTCCCATCTTGACACCTTCACTCCAAAATAATCTGAAATTCAGCAAACTGTCCGCGCTGAGTCCGAGTCAAAGTTAAAAGAAAAAGCTGCTCCTCCCCGGCTGCCCGCGACTCTCCGGGGTTGTTTATTCTCTATATAAAGCCAGTAATAAATATTCCATATGTCTTTCAATGCGCACTCTGGATGCGCTCCGCTCTCTCTCTCTCTCTCTACTGGAGGTGTGCTGCTCTCTCAGCGCAAGAGGGCTGCAGTGTCTGCAGGAGGGTTTATACGGCGAGGCATGCAAATGAGCCGCACTGTGACCAATCCGGGCTTTGAGAGGGGAAAAAAAGGGGGACTTCTGAAAGACCTCTAAACCCTGTTTAGAGATTCCTGGACTGTGCGGAGAAACTTGGCACCCAATATGTGGGCTAAACGCGCGGCTTGATTTAATACAGCTATAGTTTCCGTTGCTTGTTTATGTTCCTCGGGCTGTTAAATGAGTCTGCGCACCGGGAGAGATGCGCAGTGTCCCTGAGCTAGAGGACAAAGCATTTGAATAGGAGTGTCTCTTCAGGATACCATATATATAGGCGCACTTCTCAGTGTAAAGAGATTTATGCTTAAACACTGCTCGGTTGCATCCCCACGCGCGTGTCCTGTGGCGTAAAAGCAGCCGGGCTGAGGTGACCTCTCCACCTCTGATTGCAAAATAACTTCACGCGTGCACAAATGTGACGCGATTTGTCCTTCTGTGCAGCCTCAGCGCGCCCTGACGCACTCACCCAGACAGATAAGGTTTCATATAATGCACTTGTGATGGACCAATAATGCTGAGACAGCTTAACGTGCTGAATAATGACTGGGCCGGGGATTCAAAGAATGTGGTGTAACTGGTGGTAATAGCGTCGTTTTATTGCTCATTTTATTCTCATTAATAAATTCCATAAATTTGCTCTGTCTTCTATTATTCATCCCCCCAGTGTGTTGTAATCCAGTAATTGTTTGCCTATCAGATCATATCTGAGGCTAGAAGAGGACTATATCCACTTAAACATTGATTTTATTCTAATTTGGTCTCAGCTCAGATCGGCTCACGAGATGTCTCGTGCGCGAGAGAGAGTGAGAGAGGGGGGGGTGGGATTTTTTAATTAAAGCCGGTGTAACGGCCCCGGTTTAACATGCGACTCTCCTTGGCCTCGCCTGCCAGAACAGAGAGGCGCAGGTGAAGTCTGCGCACACACTCGCAGGCGGTCACGCACGCACTCACACAGCCTTCCACGAACCCGTTACAAATGGGATTTGGCTGTAAACGCAGGGGGGATTTATCAGGATTTCAATAGTGAGATTATATCAAAGGCGTATGAAGCCCTCGTTAGTAGCGGCGGGATAATGGCATGGCAGGGTCTCCCTTTGCAGCCGTCCATGCCGGTATTGTGGCCCCTGAGCCGGTCTGTGGGGACCCTAACCCCCGCTGCCTCCATGCAGCCCTCCGTCTAACTGCAGCATAATGAGGCAAAGCCACATGCAGCCTTTGTACCAACCCTCCCCCCCCTCCTCCCCCAGACCTGCCCCGGCCCCGGCCACGACTCCTTTCATTAGAGGGAGATGGGAGATGAATTGCCCTGGACATCAGGGTCCCTCCTATTAAAATACATTTAGAGAGCAACCGGGGCCCCGTCACGGCTCTTTAAGAGATTTTCTCATTCTTCCCATTGGACTCTCTTTCACTCTTTCCCTCTCTTCCTTACTCACCCCCTCCCTCCCCCTCTCTCTCTCTCACACACACACACACACACACACACACACACACACACACACACACGGAGGAACCTCCTTTTCACTACTGTGTCAGTAAACAACAGCGGCCTTCTCGTGGCAGCAGATTCTTCACATTCCCTCTCTGTAAGACGTAATTCACATACCTCTAACACTGTCTGGAATGTTACACACACATGGCTCTGAGTGTGTACACACACGCACACACAGTTTGACACATACATGCTGCATTCCTTTGAATTTCAGCTGCTGTGCAACTCAACGAGCTAAAATCTGAATTCCAGCGCAACAACTGAAACCCAGTGAAAGTCAAAGAAATGTAATTAACTTTCAGCTCTCCTTTTTCTTTTTGTGCAGTGAGTACCGACAGGGAACACTGTGCACACACATGCAGGCAATGTATTATTACGAACCTTAAGAAATCCTGTATCAGGCCTTAAGAAAGAACACCTGAAGTCATTAGGGAAGTCACAGACCATCAAAACCAACAACCTAAGTAAAGCTGCAATCTAGTATTATTTTTATCCTCAGTTAATACACAGATCATTAATTCAACAATCACTTGGTCTATGAAACCTCAGAAAATGGATTCAAAAAACTTTTCTTTTTTTTTTTTTTTTTAAAATTAAAAAAAAAATTTTT
>JAPZEB010000004.1:6471848-6482609 GCA_029783705.1 Chaetodon striatus | reverse complement strand
GCAGGTACCAGCCCTGGAGATTAACCTGACTCCTGTCTGACTGCTGAGCGTGGACACTTCCTGTGTCTGTCCTTTCAGATTAAATTCTCACATGGTCCAGTCATATTGGTTTGGATTTATTTTGACAAGACGCAGCTCCTGATAGTTTCTTGTTTTTTTATTTATATTTCTTTGACTAAACAACCGATGAAATCTTGCTGACTAATGACCTCTCTGGTCGGCCATTACGGGGCAGCCGTAGTGATTAGTGATGTATTACTGCAGAAGATGAACTCACATAGTGCACCAGCCGGTGGAGGACCTTCTCTATCAGACCCTTCTTATTGACGAGCTCCTCCTCAGATTCGATCTCCGACTCGATCTCCTTCAGATACCAGTTCACCACCTCACTTTTCTTCAGCTGCTCCTCTTCCTCGGCTGCAACACAGGCAGCAGTGAAGAGGTTAGACTGACTAATAAAAAGGAAAGTATGGAAGGGGGCATTAGGAGAAAGCTTCTCTTACCTTCCTCGGCCCGTCTCAAATGCAGCACCAGCAGGTTGGAGATGCGTTTGTACTCGGCAAAGGACAGGCGGAGAGACGGTTTGGGCTGGCTGCCAGGCTCAGCGTGGCCGTTCACACCGTTGACGTGTCCATTTATTCCATTGACGTGTCCATTTATTCCATTGACGTGCCCATTGACACCATCCACATGCCCGTTTACACCATTCACTCCATTAGGAATGCCGTTTCCTGCGTTAGAGTTTACATTAGATAAAAGCTGGATCTCTTCAGCTGAGACACAAACTGTCATGCAGTGGTATCACATTATACTGGACCAGTTTCAAAAGCTGTTGTTCCCATTAGTCTCAAGAGGAAAAGGGTCCAGGCTGAAAAATCCTGAACTTAACCCTTTAATGTGCACATCTATCATAACGAGTGTGTAGGTGTTTCCGTACCATCCTCCTGCTGCTGCTCCTCCTCCTCCAGGTCGTCGTCCTGCTCCAGGTTGATATCAGGCGTCTCCACTCTGATGATGGATTTATTCAGAAGACGGAAAGCTTCTTTCACATGTTTGGGCTGCACCTGAAGACGGAAAGGCAAACAAAACTCTTACAGATCGCGCCTTGATGAGGGGATGCAACTTCTAGACCATGTAGGTCTTCTTACAGAAGCCCTTTATACACAGAGATCACACTACAAAGTCCCTTCTTGATGCCACCTTGGGGTTTTTACACAAAATCAAACAATGGCAGCGTCCTGTCACTCAAGTGTGTGATTTAGACAGCATGGCGCCATTAAACAATAACATTGGCACTAACATGGGAATAACAATCATTTATTTTCCCTGTTTTCCCAATTTGTGGACCTTTTCGGCTGCTGTTCTTCTTTGAGTTAGCTGCTAACTGCTATAAGCTACTTTTTATATCTCCTTGATGTCGGTTGTGCACGTAAGATGTTGTTAAAGTGTCACACCTGTGCCGCCCATGATACATCCTGCCAGCTTACACAGACATCATTTCGGCGTTGTTACGACCTCCATAACAAGGCGAGACAACTCCGCCCCCCCATTTTGCAATTGTACCTTTTATACAGAACAGCTAGGCGGCATGATGGCGCCATATTCCCGCCTTCAACAGGCAGTGTAAAAGGGGAGAGAGCGTGACGAGGGCAAGCCTGTCCCCTTCCAGTGGTCAGGATCTCTCTTCTGTATTAAGAAATATTTATTTGGCCTCTTATGTGTCGTCTTCTTCTGCAAGTTCTTTTTACACTACAGATTCTTGACTTTATTCTATCAACCTTTACATTTCTGTGTGCACGCTGCCCAGCAGTCTCGTGCCCATTTCTGGGAATTCAGAGGGCGTTTACCTACAGTATGCCAGTTAGGATCAACTGGCACCTGCTTTCAACTTATGACGACAGGGAGAACGCAGGAGCAAAATATTCTGCAGTTTAGGAACACATCAAGAACCCTCTGCAGACATAGAACATTTCTCACAAACAAATTTGAGATAAACTCAAGAGATGTTGGCGACTGAGGCCTGTTGTTGGGACCCACCTCGTCACAGCAGTGCATGCGTGCCATGCCCTCTGACAGGCGGATCATGCTCTCCAGCTGGCGCACCGTTATTCTCCAGGCGGACTTGGACACACCTCCAGAGCCGTCACGCTGGCGGAGACGCTTGTACTGCTCCACGATGAACTCTTCGGATTCGCTGGAGATCTACAGACACAAGCGGAATATGCAACGGTTAATATGAATCGCAAGCACATACATTGTTAACCTGTTGTAAACACACACAGTCTGAGCAGGCAGACACACACCTTAGGTTTGAACTGCCTCGCAAAGAGCAGGTATCTGCGGATCTCATCCAGAGAGTACAGTCTGTCCACAGACTCCTCCACGCGGGAGTGCAGGTCCACGATGCGTCTGGCGATGGCGTAGTCCGTCACCTGGGATACACACAGATGAACACACAGCATTAGACCAGGTCACATAAAGCGTTACAACCCCTGTATGGAAACTGGATTATTACAGCGTCAGATGAGGACGCAAGAAACAAAAGATTAAATAAGAACAGAAGAAATAACGACGCAGACACATTTTTACACCTGAAGTTGGAATAAAAATCAAAGAATTTTCATAATGATCAGTGTAGGAACAATTTGACAGACTATACTGTGCACACACACGTACCTCATTACAGTCGTCCACCAGGATGAAGAAGAGGTCGAAGCGGCTCATAATGGGGGCGGTCAGGTTGACGTTCTGCTTCAGACTCTTGCTGCGATCGTAGCGCCCACCGACAGGGTTGGCAGCAGCCAGGATGGACGTGCGAGCATTCAGGGTGGCCTGAGCAGGACGGAGGCAAAGACAAGTTAGGCCCTGATCACACTCGCCTGGCGTTTTTGCCAGAGCGCTCTAAACTCCTTGAGATAAAAAATCAGAGCAGAAAAGCGCCACACGTCATCTCTGTTTTCCGTCATCTTTTTTCCCCCCATTGTCCAATGGGCTCATTTGAGAGGCGGACCTTCTGTGGTGGTCACGACAACAAGTTTACAGTTGGTAAACAATGGAGGAGAAACTGGTGGTAGTGGCTGCTGGACACCCAGAGCTATACGGCCCGATGACAGACGGCAGGTTGTCAAACTGCCCCTGAGTCATCGTAAAATCAGCCTGGAAACGTCCATCATAGAGGAGAAGCTCCTGGTTTTTTCCCACAAATGTGCAAATAAAACTAAGTTGGAGCTGCATTACCTTGACTCCAGCCTTGGTGATGCTGATGGTCTGCTGTTCCATGGCTTCATGGATGGCCACCTGGTCCTTGAGGTCCATCTTGTCAAACTCATCAATGCAGCACACACCCTGGAGGAAAACACTGTCGTTAATACCACTGAACACACTCAGAGCCCAGCGTAACGCAGCACACAGCCCAGCTGTCACTGCTAGCTGTCACCTGGAAAACACAAGGTCGAGCTCTGGGTGCTACTCTTGTGCCTACTCTGTACCAACTTTCAAGGGCGTGGAAGCAGGTTGCGTCTGAGGTTGCTGAGCGACCATAGCTAGCCCCGTATCATAACCTTCTTACCAGAAATCCTGAGTGCAGAGCTGATCTTCGTCCACACGAGGAGCAGCATAATGTTATTGATTATTTTAGAAGCTAAAAGTTAAGTTTTGTTTCCTCCGTCAACTTTATGACCACAGTTTTTAGTTTTTCTGTTTAAATGTCCCACAGTATTTTCTGCAGTGACATCACTGTGTCATTGCTTCTCCTGGATTTTAAAGTGAATGGGAGATGACACTGATTGGTTGAGCTCATATTACACCTAAAACACACCTACGATTAATTAAGGGACTAATTAGGATCCCTTGCGCCTTACTTTGCGCCCAGATAATGCGCCATTTAACCAGCAAAAATGGAGCTGAAGACAAACTAAATGCACTTGTGGTGTCCACTGTAGACCACGAGCTACAGATGGTTTAAATACAGCCCATCATGTCCTTCACTGCTTTACGAACTCTGAACACTCACGTTGTCGGCCAACATCAGAGCTCCGGCCTCGATGACAAACTCGTGGGACTCCTCGTCTCTGACCACAGCGGCCGTCAGACCTGCAGCGCTGCTGGCTTTGCCGCTGGTGTACACTGCTCTGGGACTGAACTCCTCCACGTGCCTGCACACACACGCACAAAAACACACCTTTAAATTACCATTCACACCAACAGATCTGCGCACAGCGTCAATACTCTCAGTCTAACATGTAATAGATTACAACGTCTAAGAAGTGACCAGGAACGTTGTGTAACGTACTTGAGGAACTGGCTCTTGGCTGTACTGGGGTCTCCGACAATGCAGACATTAATGTCTCCTCTCAGCGAGGTTCCCTCCATGGTCGTCTTGGGAACGCCTCCAAACAGCATCAGCAGGATGCCACGCTTCACCTCGTCGTTTCCTAAAAATCAGGGTCAATGTTTAACTGAACATCTGCAGCCTTAACATGCGTCAACAAAACATTCCTGTGTAGAGAAAATGTTGAACAACAGATCAGGCGCTGACCGTGGATGGTGGGGAAGAGGCTGGTGCACAGGTTGTGGTACAAGTTCTTGTCTTGGCTCATCTCAAACACCTTCTCCCACTCCTTCTCCGTCATCTGGCTCTTGATGCTTTCAGCAGTCTGCTCCTCATCACGCAGCTCCTTACCACCAAACTACAAGAGAAAACACACTTGTAATGAACACCAGGCGTGTTCGGAGCTTCGTTTATTCTGGGTGAGAACGATGCTGTTCGTGTGCGTCTCTTACTCGTGGGTTGGTCGGGGCCACGTTGCAGGCGAGGAAGGCCAGTCTGTACGAGAGCTCTCTGACTCCCAGAGCTTTCAGTCCTCTCAAACCATCGGCCTCAAAGCCCTGGGGTCCTCCAGGTACGCGGGTGCTGGTCTCTGCTCGCACACCTGGAGACGGGAGGACACCCATACAGACAGTCAGCAGGTGTAAATAAAAACAAATATGATGTGTTCAAGTGCTCTGTTTTTTTCACGTGATGTCACAATCTGGAACAATTCAAGTCAACTGAGGGCTCTAAGCGTGCAGTCAAAATCACACCTGGAGTGCTGAGCTGAGAGACGTCAGGCACGACGATGAGGGTCCCGGTGAAGTCACAGCGGTCTCCGGCCTGAGCCGTCTCCACAGCCTCGGCCCGCAGGACGATCTCCAGGGAGCGTGGGATCGATCCACGGGGCAGCTCCGCCTGCGTCTCCTGGATACGCACCTGAACACAGAGTCAGACTCAGTCATTAACCTGAAGACGTCATCAGCAGACCCACTTCCTGTATGTGTGTAGATACACGTGCTCTCAGTTACCTTCTGGAAGTCGATGAACTTGGATTTGTGTGTGTCCAGGTGGAAGCGGGAGCGGTTGTTGCAGACGGGGTTTCTGCAGATGGTTGGTGGAGAGTATTTGAACTGCTGAGGGACGTCTTTGATCACGGCCTGACAGTCCATGCACAGGAAGGTGCCGCTCACCTGTAAGTCAGAACAAAGGTAACAGACAAGCTCAGCGTTACTTTAATAACCTCACACCACCACTTCTTTTAGTGCACGTGTTGACTGCAGGATATCTCACCAGTTCAGGGTGTACTGGGTGTGTCCTCACCACCTGACCACTGATCCTCACCAGGGTGCCGATACGCATGGACGACAGCTCACGGATCCTGAATCACACACAAGAAAAGGATTACTGCTGCGGCTTTGCTCATTTACCAGACTTAAATCAAATATAATTTGAAAAATAAAATTACAGCACCTACAGTGTGTGAACTCACAGTATCATATGTCACGTCACACACTAACAAAGCAGCCTGAGACAGACTGAAAGCAAAGTGTGTCCACGCTGAGTCACGCTAAATTCAGCAGCAATGTCACACTTACTTGTGTCTGGTGGGCAGATCCTCGAGGGCGACGTAGAACTCTTTGTTGAGAGGAACGTTCCCATGATCCCGAGCAAAGTTGCGCACAGCCCGACAAAGGAAGGGGTAAACTCTGCAAACAGATTCCTTCATGTTAATCAGCTGCACCTGCTGATTCACTGTCACACATGGCACAGTACGAAGGCTGCTACAGCGAACTGTGGGTTAGAGTTTAAGACTTTATTTGATGCCACTTGGGCTTAAATTTAAGACGAATTTTACAATAACCAAACTTGAAAAAAGACAAAAAAAAAGACAGGAAGTGCACGGATTAGGTCTCCTCCCTTATTTGACTTTTATGATGGGTGTTTCGTCTTCATGTTCAGACGACACCTCTGCTTTCCATCTAGACGTACAGCCCAATGAACTCATCTGTCTTGATTCCCATCACTCTGAGTCTGGAAATCATTTTGGCACAATCTACACCAAGCCTTGAACACATCGCCGCCAAATCTTGGTTAAACAGTCAATCTTTTTTAAATCTGATCTTCCAAATGTCGTCCAGGGGACAGTGACACCTAAATGACAGTGGAACATCTGCTCTGAACAGGATCCATACTGAAAATGTACGCACGGACAAAAGCCAAAAAGCTCCCACCTCATCTTCGTGTCGCCGATTCCCAGTATCCGAAATGTCTGTACGCATGGGTCAAAGTTTCTCCCATCAACTCTGTTTTTATACATCACCACTTTTACGTGGGAAGTAGCATACGCCTCCTTCAGGCCTGGTTTTGTGCGTACACAATGTTTACAAATGAGCCCTCAGAGGCTAAATGAGCGTTGTTAATTCCACTATCCTGACACGACGGCTGAGTACAGAAGTTTGATTTCACTGCTCTGTGTTTGGGTTGTCTGCTTTTTTATATTTGAAAATCAAAAAGACCTTGATAAAAAAAAAGGGGACAATCGTAGCTTGGAGTGCGGAGCGAGGAGAATTCATACAGAGCTGCAGAATGTTAGAAACGTCTGCAGGTATATAAATAGAAATATTTGCAATTTTGTTTTGCACAGCCACGTTCAGACATTGAGATAAACTGATCTTTACTTCATTACACACCTGTGAATATTAAAAATAAACCCACTGTCCTCATGAGGACATAACTTATCAAGTCCTGCTGATGTCAAATGGCTCAGGAAAACTTCAAGTGCATACCAAACAAAGGTCTCAGGAGGAAATAAATACAGAATAAAGGCAGTTAGCAGCACAGTGTGTGTGGAGATAAAGTATAGGTGTCTTATATCTTCATTTAAGAGAAGAGGAAATAGCAGAGGGAGCATAAACTCATGTTCATGTGCATGTCTGACTCTGAGGCTGCAGGGCCTCATCGATGGGCTCACCTGTAGTACTCCTCCTGGATGGTGGTCGCCAGCTCCTGGTTGAAGCCCTCCAGATCAGTGAAGCTCACCAGCAGGGTGTTCCTCTCCGGCCTGATCAGCTCCTCGGCCTCCCGCACATACTTCACCAAAAAAAACAAACAAGTAAATCCGGCACAAAGTCAGTGTCTGTGTGTCTTGCTCCTCTGTACGGGAGGTGGTGGGGCCTTTTGCATGTCTGTGCCCAGGGGCCATTAGTCACATAAATCCGCCCATAGTTTCCGATGCTGCAGCTACTCTGCAAAGCATCACACACTAGTCAACCTGAGACGTCAGCACGTCCCTACGTGCCCTACTGAAGCGGAGATACTTATGTTGCCTTCAAGTGCTCCACGGTTTCACAAAATCAATCTGCGCCTAGCTGTATTTTACAAGACTGCAGCTCTATTGTGACTTACTATTATTGACAGGATTATGAAAATAACAACAAAATAATGACAGCTGGTGAAAATGTAAAAATGCTTGCACGGTCTTTGTAGCCGAGGCTATGGAGATTATCGCATTTCCTACAGCACGTGAAGGCAACGTTATTATTTTGCGTATGTGGTCTTGCTGAGCAAACGATGAAGAAAACACGGTGATGTTGTGAGTGTGGAGACGATGCTAACCTTCCTGCAGACAGTGCGGCTGGACAAACCCTGTCGTCACACTCATTGACGGCCTCGGTGTGTTGCATTTGAACGATGCACGCCGCTGTCTCTGGGTCCCGCTGGTGCTGTGTGATGAGAAAGGAGGTCCGGAGCCGAGAGATCGAGAATAACGGAGCAGCACAGCTGACAGGCGGATTGACCAACACACGGTCGCATGTTATGTGTCAGAGCCGAGTCCTGTGTGGTCGCAGAGCTAACGACAGGAGGCTGGGATAGACGGGTACACATCCGAGAGGAAAGCAGGTGGGCCAGAGATGGGAAATGACACCGCACTGCTCCAAAATCCGCTCGAGCGAAGGAGGATAGCCCTTCAGGCAAAATATCCCCGGAGAGAAAACAGTGTTTGGTAAACGCTGCTTGAACACACACCTTTTTACTACGCGGACTCTCAGACAGTGCCGACGTTTGGTTTTGCTGTGTTATTTCTGTCCCATCACTTTGCAGACATGTCCTTCACAATGGAGGATAATTTGGAGTCGGGGTGGGTAGCCGTCCGCCCTAATGCGTTTGAGGAGAAGGAGAAGCATAAATTTGTGTTTATCGTCGCCTGGAATGAAGTGGAGGGTAAATTTGCCATTACGTGTCACAACAGGACGGTGCAGAGGAGAAGCTTTGGCAGGGACCCACCGGCGGAGGCGACTGGTCAGGATGGGGACAAAACAAAATGGCTCGAAAGTCCCGTCAGGGAGAAAGTATCCAAGAGCCCTAGCAGAGGAGCCAAGGAGGCTGTGGTGAAAGGCTGCAGCCCTAAAACCAAGTCCACAGCAACAAAACCAAGCCCTGTCAAAATCCAGACCTCTGCAGCATCTCCTGAGAGTCCTGACACCGAGGTGTTAAAGACACTAAGAGAGGACCAGCTGTCCCCATCACTGGACAGCTTGGACCTGGAGGAGCTGGACAGTCTGGGCAGGGAGGACTGCAGCTGGGCCGGGCTCTTCTCCTTCCAGGACCTCCGCTCCATCCACCAGCAGCTGTGCTCGGTGAACTCGGACCTGGAGCCCTGTCTCCCGGTGTTTCCGGAGGAGCCAGCCGGGATGTGGACGGTGCTGTTCGGCCCGGCGGAAGTGCCCGAGACCGAGATGGACGAGCTCTGCTACAGTTTACAGAGGTACCTGGGCCACGCGCTCGATACGTGCGGGTGGAAGATCCTCTCGCAGGTGCTGTTCACGGAAAGCGACGACCCGGATGAGTACTACGAGAGCCTGAGCGAGCTGAGGCAGTCTGGGTACGAGGAGGCGCTCAACCGTGCATCAAAACATCTGCAAGAGGTGAGACTTCCTGTGATCCCCATGACCCCAGCTCAGTATTAACACAGACTCTGCATAGTAACCAATGTCACAGTTGCACTCAGATGGTGGTGAGGAAGTGGTTACTAATCTGAGGTAGACATACTTAATAGATTGCATCCAATTGAGTTGCCCACAAACCAGTGTAGTGTACAGGAAAGAATGTTGATCTTCATAAGTCACACAACCATAGAAAGAAGCACATTCATAAAGACAGCATCAATTGTATATTTTTTAATTTGGAAATTTCCAATGAAATGATTAACTTAAACTAACAGTGGGAAGCATTTTTGCTTCACATAACAAACTCTGCTAAACTGAGTGTAGCGGTGTGGACCATCCAGTTAATGCATCATTAATAAGGCCTATAAAAATGTCTGTACAGTCAGGAAACTGCATTGAGTTTCATTGGCCTTTGTGCAGCCTACATTAACCTCTTTATATCAGCACACGTGAGCCATCTAAGGAAGGATCAGCATGGACTCTTATGAGATAAACCAAACAATCAAAACATACAGCAGGAAGAGAATTAAGGTCTGTGAGGAAAAGAGGTCACCATAAGTCACAGTATGAGACAAGGCATACCACGGTCAAACCTCCATGAGTATAGCCAAGACAAGAATACACAGACATGTCCTTTAACAGTTGCACACTGATGAGACAGCTGACAGGGAAAGTGTTTCCATGTAAGAAGAATCTTGAGAATACAAAGGAGACATCGAGAAGGAGAAAGGAAGAATTTGTAAAATTAGGTTGGACTAAGTAAATCCTCTGTGGAATATTATACCCTCAGCATGGCTGCTGTCTGCTGCTTACACAGCTGAGAGAGTCAAGTGCGCGCACACACACACACACACACACACACACACTTCAAGCACTTCTTTCCTTTCAGAATTAACCTGTTGATGTAATGTGCACAGTCATCTTCTCAGGTTGCTAACCCTGTCTCATCCACTGTGTGGGAGACGACCCCGGTTGATTCCATAGTAAAGCTCCGGGAAATGGCTGTGCGCCTCTGTGTTTTTGATCCTGGACCCTATTTTCACATGTTTTATGTCTAACTGACTAATGGAGACAACAGTTTTTGAAACTGGTCCAGTGTTGAGCGAGACTGCTGCAGTTACAGCAGGGAAACAGGCAGCAGTGTAATCCCTACGGGCAATTGTGCACCATCAATTTACGTCCATTACAAGTGTTTCTGCCACTCACAGACTCAGATTGTTTTTTGTAAGTGTCTGACAAAAGACCTCACAGAGAAATGAAATGTTTTTCCTTACCTTCCATTGATCGTGTGTGTGTTTTTAGTCTGTGTAACCAAGTCTCGCTCATGGAGAAGTCTCGTTCTGAAATCTCACTGATTTTTCCACATTGTTGAATCAGCTATATATTTAGCTTTGAAAACTTTTTAGGTCAGTAGTTCCCAACTGGTGGGTTGTGGTCCAAAATTGGGTCGCTTGTCCATTCTAAATGGACTGCAAGTGACTTGCAAACGTGTGAAGTTTGTAA
>JAPZEB010000004.1:6432171-6449208 GCA_029783705.1 Chaetodon striatus | reverse complement strand
TCTTTGGACTGTGGGAGGAAGCTGGAGTACCCAGAGAAAACCCACGCTGACACAGGGAGAACATGCAAACTCTGAACCAGGAACCCTCTTGCTTTGAGACGACAATGCTAACCCACCACACCTCATTCTTTCAATGTAATATTGAATTTGTTCTGATGCAATAATTATATTTATTTGACTGCTAATGACATTTATTTTAGTGTAGTATTACATTTATACGACTGTGATTTTTATATGTATCCTAGTGTAATAATTCCATATTCAATTTGTTCCTGAGCAGTAATTTAGTGCAATAATTACATTTATATTACTGCAATTCTTTTTACATTTATTTATGTGACACTAATTACATTTAAGTGAAATAATTACATGTATTTAAGTCAAAACATTACATTTATTTTAGTAAAACATTACATTTATACTACCATTATTTTTATATTTATTTTAGTACAATAACTAAATTTATTTTAATGCAATATTACAATGATACTACTGTGATGTTTAAATGTATTCCAGTGAAATAATTACATTTATTCTAGTGCAATATTACATTTATACTAAAGTTAATTTTGTATTTATTCTACTACAATAATTCCATTTATTTAAGAGCAATTATTACATTTTTTCTTGTGCAATATTTACATTTATTTTCGTGCAATATTACATTTATACTAATATTTCTTTAAAACATTTAAGTGCATTATTTACATTTATTCTTGTGCAATAATTACTCTTATAGTACTGCAATTATTGAATTTATTTTTGTGCAAATTACATTTACAGATGTGCAATAATTACACATATTTTAGTGCCATTAATCACAGTGCAGTAATTTATTTGTCTTATTGTTATTTTAGAAGCTGTGCTGTCATCTGGAGATGTTTGTTAGCTGAGCTTGTTCTTGTGTGTTTTCCCTGCACTGTCTAAAGGGTAACTTTAACCCTCCTTATCCGACTGTAACGTGACAGTAAAGGCTGTCTACGTCACTGTCATCTTACCTGGCCAGGTGTTTTACCATAATGCCACGCGCTGTAAACGAGTCAATGAACCGTCACGTACTTTGACAGCTGTAATCACACACTTCAGGTCTAAAGGTCCTTGGAGCTGCTCTGACACTTTGAACAGGTCCTCTCTGTCTCTGTGTCCCGTTAACGTCGCCTGACCAACACACCGCGTCACTCACCGAGCTCCAGCAGCTCCGCTGAGATGGCTTTACCGATACCGGTCCCGCCGCCCGTCACTATCGCCACTTTATGGTTAAACAAGCCTGGTCTGAAAACACTCGTGGCCGCCATGTTTGTTTCTTCACCCTGCAGAGGAAACAGTGACGCTGCGCCCCCTGCTGGACACAAGATGGTACTCAGTGTATTTGGTGTTACAGTGCTGCCATCTGCAGGAATTTACTGTTTACTACAATTTCGATAGATATATGATAGAGTAAAATAAAATAATAAAAAATATATATATATGATGTAAAATAAAATATAATAAAGTATTGAACTTATCAGTTCTTCTTGTCTTTTTATGAGCTGAAATAGTTTCTTATCGAGTCACGAATATTTAATGTGATTGATAAATATACTTGTGTCCAAAAAACATATTTGGAATAATACGGAAAAATGCCAAAACATTTGTTCCGATTGGTCTAAAGCAACGATTCTAAGGGTGGTGGTCGTTTAGGGGGACCAGAAAAATAGTACGAGTCATAAGGGTAGTTGACAACTGTAGACTTGTGGTCTTAATCTCATCGCACAACCCAAATCTGTTCGGACAGAGCTCCCTGAGACAAAATCTTATCAAACTGAGCACTTTGACCTGATGTGGATCAATTTAGGGGTCGTTGACACACAAGGTTGAGAACTAATGGTCTGAAACAGGTACACAACCCACTCCCTGTGGCTTTGAGAAAAAATGTTATGGAAATATTTTTTTTTTTTCTTAACATGTTAATTTATCATTGTTGTAGGCCCATTGCTAATTAAAAACACGATTTAATCAACTTAAACGTGCCTCAAACGTCTACAGCCTGGTGCCTGTCCCTCCTATTTTTGCCAAACCTTAAAAGCAGTAGCTGGTCTTAAATCTTCCCAGCTAGGCAAGCTATGATTCCACATCCAAAAAGTAAAAGTCTCCGAGAAGATAGTTTATTAGTGTGTGGACTGCTTAATTTGCTTTCATCGCCAACTCTGCAAAACTAAAGTTCCAAATAGTCATAAAGAGCCCACTGCAGAGTGGCCACCACTTATTAACATATTAATAAATGCTCATTAAGATCTATGAGTAAAGTTGGCTGGCTAATTTAGACTTAATATGCTGTGCTGCCCTTCATTGTAAGGTTCAAATATGTTTTGTGGCTCCAGACAAAAAATTTCTATTATTACTTTTGGTCAGAAATAGTAGAAAAGGGTGCTGACCACTGGTCTAAAGTCTTACAGTCTGGCACGAACACACTTTGGGAAAGTATCAATAGGCAAAACTGAAAGTTTTAGATCACATTAAAGGTCACACTTTGATCAGTAGTTAAAGTCAGGATTTTTTTATGTTTTCCATATGATTATTTTTTTAAACTGCACACGTGTGCATGTTTAGTTCACAGAAACCAAATACTTGATTATACTCCTTTTAGTTTCTGACATGAAGCCGTTTCCTCATCTTACTACTGTAAAACTTAAAGTAATAGCCCGGGCTATTATTTGCTTAAATCCCTGAAATCAACAGGTCTGTATTTGGGACAGGCCTTTAATTCCTTTCACACCAAACTGTTGCTCAGCAAAGATGGGAAATGCAATGAAATTGTTCATTTAAACCAGTATGAATATTACTTGCTTGAGAAAAAGGCTTTAGATAAAATACCAGTTATGAATTATTCGATCAAGCTCCGACAGTTACACCACCCAGCATACCAACAAAACACCACTTCATCCTGTTAAAACAATCCTCACAACTTGGATTAATTTTAATGAAAAAACCCTTTTAATTCTTTTGATCTGAGGACCCTTACAGACTAAAGGAATATGAATAATTTACAGGGTAATTAAGGAATAGACACATAATTTAAGGTAGCCAACACCCTGTTTTAAAACATCCAAAAACTTCTATAAAAAAAAAAATCTACTTTGGGACTAGGCTTTTAATTGAAGTTATACAGTATATGTGGTCTTTGGGTACATAGGACTACTACAGTAGCGTCGTGTTCCTAATGACTACACTTAGTATGATAAGAATAACTCACTTAAACCGAGTGGTGTGACTGATTATAAAATATTTTCAGATTTTTGTTGAGGCGAGTTTTGAGAGCATTTGCTCCAAAGGAAATTAAAGATTTCAGTTGCAGGGACAAATGATTTTAAACCAAATTTTCTGTACTTTAAACATATCAAATAGTACCTCTTTTTTACCCTTTTTAAAATGTGACAAATAAGATGTTTCAGTTTCAAACAGGGATGCACGATGTTGATTTTTTGTTGATATCTAAGAACTTATTTGGCCGACACTATCTACATCCACTTTTTCCCCACCTAATTTTGGTGATTATGCATGCATACTCTGACCCTGATCGGCCACCAGCAGATGGAGACATGAAATACAATACTTTCTAATGTATGCAATATTCACTCATTGGCAAAATAAGAAGATAAAAGCATGCTGGCCAATTCCAATGGTTTATTTTAAAGCAAATATCAGCCAATAGCTGCGATTTGCAGATATCATCGTGCATCCCCATTATGAATCTCATCAGGAAAGTTATTCCTTCAACAAAATAGTGGTTAAAAATATGTTAGTGCAACAGTTAAACCTGAATAAAGTTATTTATTCTATAATCTCTGCAGGTTATCCAATTTGTTTTTTCTTTCTCTCACTATAAATCTGTATAGTTTTTAAGTACAGGTTGACAGTACAACGCACTTAACTCCAGTACCAGAGAAATTTTTCATCTGACATGCTACAAGAAAACAGTGGAACTGTTCACTGTCAAAGAACTGCAGGCCAGGAGAGCCTCGTTCTACTGTTGTGGCACCATTAAACACAGATTTACTTTGACAGTTGTACTGGTTTTGACCTTACTGGCTCCCTGAGATCCAGAGACACTTTCTCCCTGACGCATGTTTGCTGAGAAATCTCCTCGTAGATTTGATTTGACTGCTACGTGATAAGAGGTGAACAAAGACACAAACAAAGACTTCCGCTCCAGACCGATTTATTTGTGGATGTTGAGGCCATGTCCAGGTCGGTTAAATTATAGAAAAAGTCCCAAATCCACCAGTGATCATCGCACTGGTTTACTGGTCCTTCAACTCCTTCAGTCTCCTGATTGCGGACTTGACTGTGACAGCAGAAGTTGTGCTGAAAGACACAAAACAAAAACATTACTTACACTCTGTGCTTAGAATTATTCTAGTATTTTTTTTTTTTATTTATACCTGTATTTATTTCCACGTTTTTTTATTCCTGTGTTTATTTAGCTCCATAATCGATTTATCTCCATACTTGTTTTGTTCTACTACAGTGTGCCATCCATAGAGGCCGTCTGCATTCACAGCAACACTTCATTTAAAAGCATTACAGAGTGGCTCTGCGGTTCACTGACATTGCTCAGTGCAATAATGTTGATTTTATTTTAATTTAATGGCAGATTGGCCCATCCAATCATTTTTCATACTGTGGTCTGGCAAGGTCACGGCTGTTTTATTTCAATTAGGCCTCCCACTAAGTGATTTATTGTTGTCTCCACTGACACGTTGACTTGAACCCTCCCTGCATTTAATTGGACAAATGTGCCGTCCTGGGCTGTCATCAACTTCTGTTCCATTTATTGAAAGAAATATGTGGCTGTGGTTCTGAAAAAGTCAGACGTCCCCATTAACACAGACAAATTTTGTTAGATGACACAATTTGAGGGAAAATCTGGGACAGCTGACTGAATTCTTGAGTAACAAGTTTCATATGTAAGGTGTATCCCAGAGATTACGAGGTACAGTATGGCTGTGTGACATTTGATTTGTTGATGTGATGAGCAGTGATGTAATTAAACATTATCTCCCCAAAGCTTTGCAAACAAATCTGTTAGAGATACTTGAACGAACCATCCAGCTCTGAACAGGTCGCCTTTTTATTGAACAAACGCAAAAGGCTCATCACTTTCAGACATTAAACGTAGATGCCACTGATTAGCATTGAAGCTTTGCATAACTAAGCGACATCCGGCTCTCTGAAAACAAACAATATGGCTGTTTGCTCCGTGGGTGTAATTCCTTCTGTGTTCTGACCATTTACTGTCAAACAGCGTTACAAAACCCAGACGTGGCCCTAGCAGCAGGCAGAATACAGAAATACGACTGTTCAGGGTGGAGTCACTGGGCTGAGCAATAGCAGAAGATGCAGCCCTCAAACCAGGACTACTTTTTCATGATATGAACATATCCACAGCAACAATCTCAATTTGGGTGACTGTGTGTTGCCAGATGAAGCTGCATGGTAGAATTACAGCACAGCAGAAAGACACCTACTTGTAAGTCCAGGCGCCTCCAGCCACCGTCTTCCTGCAGGACCCGCAGTGCCAGATACCAACAGCCCTCCTCTTCATCTTGGTCTGTCAATATCAAGTTGGCACGGTTACAAAACAGTATCTTGTCATTTCCTCCAGAAACAACATCAAATACTATGTGCATACTCCACATAAAACAAGACAATGTGCTATGCTGCAGGGATTCCACTAACATTCTTGAGATGGGAAACTGGTGATGCAGATGGTGAGGTGGACGCCTGATTATACAAGCTTTCAAATTATTTGGCACATACCATCTTCGGCTTTTGTCTGTTTGTACATTTTTAAAATGGATCCTGCGCCCTGTTTTATAAAAGAAACCCCTAGCCTGTCAATTCCCCAGATCCCAATATGATCGCGTATTAGTGACATGTGCCAGTACACCAGAGATATTCCCTGATAAACACTGCAGCCTCCTTGGATCAGAGCATTTGTGGGACATGCTGGCAGCCCACGTCGCAACCCACAGGACTCATAAGATCCACTGCTGGACACCCCAGAGGTCCTATGCCCATGCACTGACAGATCAAACCACCTCGGGGGCACTGATACATCCTACTTATGCTTAAACAAATAAAGATCTGGGGAATTCTGTCACATTTCTCAGCAATTCCTAAATAGTTTTAATGGTGTGACATGTTGCACTGGGAAGTTAGGCACCGCCATCAGGGAGTACCACTGGTCTGCAACCGTGTTTTAATGTTTTGGCTGATCAATATATTCCTAATAAGGACACTGCTTCCTGAGTAAGATGATCAATAAGTGACAGTACAGTCTCGTTATTCCTTGTGTTGTCCTTACCTTGCCACAGAAAGAGCAGGTGTACTTAGCGTGCTGGGAGATTTCAATTTTCTTGACCATCTTCCTCAGCGACGCGCCGTAACGCGTGCCATATTTACCAACGATCCCCACCTTCTTGGTACGCTTGGCCTGTGAACATGAACACACATTACGATCACAATATGCAGCATTAATGCAGGTGTACAAGCAGCAACCACTTCACATGCACTAGGCTAACACCACTGATGCGTCTCTCTTGACTTCCAGGTAGCACTACGGCTACCGGAGGAACAGATGTAACTAGAGGTCCAAATATTCCATATAACCCCACAAACACAAACTACTGAGTTGTGACCACGGTTTACACCGTCGGGGAGGACTACATGGCATATAACTGCAAGTATTAAACACACATTTTACACCATTAGGCGGAAAAACCCGTAAAACAGGAGCGAATTAAGTTCTGTCACAAGCGGTGTAACCAGCTAGCCTAGCCTAGCTTCTTCCAATCAAGCTAACGTTAGCTACCTAGCTAATTCAAACAAATGTGTCAACGGTGGACCAGGTTTGGAAACTACATTGACACACGAAGTACAGCACTTCGCTTCACTTTCAAGACTATGCTTCCCCTGAATTGACATTACTTTAGGATTTAACCAACGACGGGAAGCTAACACAGCTAGCCCGCCCGGTACTTGGGAATCAGAGAGCATAGCAATGGTGGCAGCCATTTCTGTCACAGCGAGACATGAAAACATCGTTTTTGCTGTTTACATATTCACAAAATCAACACAAATAACGGCCAGGTCTGAAGTACTAGGACATCTCAGAGCCGCCAAATATGTGATTATATCATTTATAGCACAGAAAATGTCAGATTGACACGGATTAGGAAGGGGACATTCTCCGCTCACCATCGTTTCAGTGGAGACGTAGGTCCAAAGAGGGAGTGCGTACCGCGCAGGCGCGATTTACCCAGTCGTTTGCGCTGCATTGTGGGGCTTTGAGTTTTTACAGAACGTTGCCGCTACGACGCAAAAATAAACTATTCCTCTATATTGTGTGAAATAAAAAGTACGTTAGCCAAACAGTAGTGCTCGTGTAGGTTTTCAGCGATAGTAATGCTAATATTTTCTTCTTGTAGGTAATATTTATACCGGAAATGCCTGTAACTAAGGACGCCTCGGTGGATACGCGCATGCGTATTTGACATGGTGGCGTCAACATCCCTGCTGCTGATTTGAAATGTTTGTCCACTTCGTCTGTCATAATGCGGTCTTTGCTGCTTGTGAACATATAGTGCATTAAAAATATTATTTCTTGACAGCTGAGTTAGCTTATTAGCCATGAAGCTAACACGGAAACAGGTTCTCGCGAAGGCTAAGGCCTCCGACTTGGACAGCGTGAAGAAACTGAACTGCTGGTGAGTGTGGACATTTTAGCATACCAGTTAACGTTACCAGTTATTTTGCTGGTTTTTAGCGTACATGATGATACTCAAGGTTGATAGGAATGTCTATATATTTTGTGGTAACGTTACATTTCATTTTTGCAGGGGCTGTAACCTGACTGATGTGAGTAGTCTTGTTCATGCATGGTTTTGATTTGACACTGAATTTACTGTTCATGCTTAAATTGACTTCGCTCCTCTTTCTAATTGGTTTAATTTGAGTTGCATGCATGTATGTGTAAAAGTGCTCCCCTTGACTCTCTTTTCAGATTTCTATCTTCTCTCAAATGGCCAACATCGAGGTGCTGACACTCAGGTTTGTCCATTCAGCTTTGCTTTCTCTCTTGACTCTCTCTCACACACATATACACTGATCAGGCATAACATTATGACCACTGACAGCTGAAGTGAATAACACTGATCATGTCGTTACGTCACAATGTTCTGCTGGGAGACCTGTGGTCCTGGCACACTTAACACCCAATGCACTCCACCCACCCAACACTGTTGCAGACCAAGTGCACCCCCTCATGGCAGTGCACTCCCTGATGGCAGCGGCTGTATGAGCAGAACAATGCACTATGTAACACTGTAAAAACTGCTCAGGAGTATCCCGAGGAACATGAGAAAAAGCTGACCTGACCTCCAAATCCTCCAGATCCCAATCTGATCATTCATCCGTGGGAAGTGCTGGTGCCCCACCTCGCGACCCACAGGACTCACTGCAAACGCTACAGTGCCAGACACCACAGGACACACGCAAAGGTCTTGTGTCCAGGCCTCGACAGGTCAGAGCCAACCCCATGGATGGGGTGTACATCTGAGGTACGATATGTCCCTCACATTGGGATCTGGGGAATTTTGAGGCAAGTTTGACACCTTGTGCTCTTTGTCATAATCAGGCCATTCCTGAGTAGGTTTTACAATGTTGCATGGTGCGTACTGTCATCGAGGAGTGCCCACAGAGGTGCCCTCGATCCACATTGGGGCCTCCATGGATCGGACTTGGCTCTGACCTGTTGAGGCATGAACACAGGATCTCTGGGGTGCGTCCTTTGGTGTCTGGCGCCAGGGCGTTGGCGGAGATTATTTGAGTCCTGTGGGTTGTGAGGTGGGGTATCGGCACTTCCCACAGATGCTCGATCAGACTGGGGTCTTGAGAATTAGGAGGGCAGTTCGACACCTTGAGCACTTTGTCACGTTCCTTGGGCCAATCCTGAGCAGTTTTTACAGTGTGGCATGGTGCATTGTTCTGCTGGGGGAGCACTGCCATCTGGGAGTGCTGTTGCCATGAGGAGGTGTACTTGGTCCGCAGCATTGTTTGGGTGGGTGGAGCGTGTCAGGTGGTATTGGATCAACAGCTTCCCAGCAGAACATTACATCCTAAGAAGATGATCAAAGTTATTCTCTTCACCCGTCAGTGGTTTTAATGTTTTGGCAGATCGGTGTAAGACGCTTAAATTTCATTGACTCCCGACTCCCTTTCTTCTTTTCTCCCTCTCTGTAGTGTCAACAGCATCTCGTCTCTGTCCCCTCTGTCTGGCTGTCTGTCTCTGTGTGAGCTCTACCTGAGGAGGAACAATATTCCCTCCCTCTCTGAGCTCTCCCATCTGCGTCCACTGACGCGTCTCAGAGTGCTCTGGTTGGCAGAGAACCCCTGTTGTGGGACTGACTTCAGCCAGTATCGCCTCACCGTACTGCGCTGCCTGCCTCGCCTCCAGAAGCTCGACAACCAAGGTGAGAGTGCAGTGTGTGTGGGGTGAGTAGAAATGAGTGTGTTAAACCTGAGCAAAAAAAAAAGGCAGTGGAAATATTGTATTGTGTGTGTTTACAGTCGTAACAGAAGATGAGATTGCACTTGCTCTTGCGGAGGGTGAGGTGGTCACCACCCCCCCAGGCAGCGTCCAAAACCAGCTTTCCACCAACGGAGTTCCAGATGCAGAGACAGAGAATGACCCACTTAACTACAACATGGAGGAGACCAAGTAAGCCTTGTGGACTGACACTAAAACTTACAGGAAGCAGAACATGCACTGATGAATAATCTGTCATAATAATGTAGACATCTTAAAAATTTTGTTTTTAGCAAAATCAGGGAAGAACTGGGGATGAAGCCGCTCTCCAGAGACAAGTTCCCCTCGCTTTGTTCTCCATCAACCAGAGAAAACAGACTATCAATGAAAAAGGTGCCCTCTTATCTCCCAACATTGCTTCTTATAACGCAACATGCTGGAATACACGTATTAATCTCAGTCAATTCAAATTGTATTTCCAGTCCCACACTCTGGACGCAGTTCTGCTGCTGCTGAAGGATTTGGATGAAGAGGAGCTTCACATCGTACACACGGCGACCAATAACAGACTCCGGATGCACACACTGGACTCAGAGACGCTAACAGATTCACTGCAGACACAGAAAACTGCCGACATCCAACACTGAAATGTTTCATAGCATGCACTCAGGGCCAAACCTCTCCCTCCTCTGTTCGTATTTAAAGGGTAAGTTTGGTGTTTTTCAACCTGGAAGCTGGCCGCAACCACTCGGGGCAAGTTTTTATCGTCAATTTACGTCCACTAAAAGTGACTGTTTCAGAACTTTCCCATGACTTTTCAAGGACCGTGGGGAGAAAATGAAGAAACGTATGTGATGGTGAACTAAACATTGTCACACATCGATGGATATTAGAGCGACGTTACATCGACCGCTACAGAAAATTAATTTGCCGTCATGTTACATTACGTAGGAGGTTGTTCACCAAAAGATTGCTGTAACAGACCACATTTTAATATTTAGCAGTTTTATCATCATAAAACACACTTCACTCAAAGTCGACAGGAACAAAATAGAACTGACAAAACCATGGGATCCTGATTGAAAAATACCAAACTCACCCTTTAACCTCATTCTTGGGATTACAAACAGGGTCCTTACTCGCCCCCTTTTATACCCGTTACCTTCTGATTGCATTATGCATGGTACGTGATGTAGTCTCGCTGACCTCTCTCCCCTCTGTTACAGTTTTTTACATGTGGAGGAGAACTGAATAACTTCCTTGGCTTTGTTTTTTTTTTATAGCAGCATGCCTTCCTGCCTTTACAAACAAAAGAATGTATGTTTTGCTAATGTAAATCTATTTCTGTAATTAAAGCGATGTAACTGCAACAACTCGTTAGCTCTTGAAGTGTTGATTTTAATTACACAGATGTTGGCTGAAAAGGAGTATACATCAAAACACAGGATGTGAATGTCACAGTGCTACAGTGAGGCGTGTCTGACTAATTTAATCCATGATTTGAACTGTGCAGAGCCTGTGAGCTGGGCTCATGTCTGAATGTTGATTAGATGTATCTGGGTCTGTTTATCAGTGACAGATCCAACCAAACCATTTGTTGGTAAAGTCAGTGGATGAACTATAAATCTAAAGCCTTCTCTTCTCAGTCACCCTCTTCGTTCTCCAGGAAATCCATCAACGTGCTGGCGTCCACCGCAACGATTAAGTACTCCACTCCGTCTGCACCCTGGAGAATAGTGGGAAGAAATGTAGGTGAGACGCACTCGAGGCTGCAGAGTTTCATTACTGCATTAGAGTCAGGAATTCTAAAGTGAAACAGGACTCCACCTTGCGTGTCCGTATCAGTTTGTGGTCTCTGAACTCAGTCAGCTGCGTCCTCAGTGTGAGGTCGGAGTTCACCAAGAACGCCTCTCGACAGCGCTGGTAGAAATCTTGGAATGACAATCCTGCACACAGTGATGGGAACATATTACAGTCACAAAGCGACACACACAGTTAAGGGGAAAAATCTGGAAAGCAATTTGAGTTTTTGTGTGCACACCTGTGTATGAAGGGTTGTCTTTGTTTTCCAGCTGGAATTTCACCAACAGTTTGAAAATTCCTCTGCAAAAGAAAACGACACAGAGCCATGAAGAACTCAAGCATTTCATTAATCATTTAAAGGTCGACTCCATTTGTCTTCTTTTATGGGTTACTCAAACAGAAAGGCCCGCTCAGCCGTTAGCAAAAGCAGTGACAATAGTAATAATAATAATAATTGTAAGGGTTAGTTTGGATTTTTTAAAGGGTATTAATCCATAGTCAGTGTATTACCAACAGTAGATGGCGGTCATTCTGTTCAACAGGGAACTAAAGCCGTTATATCGCTCTCTTAAAAGCCACCAGACTCAACAAAAACAGTAATTTTGTGTCACAGAACACGAGCTGTTGGTCTACGGCTGCCTCGATCGGTTAGTTATCTCTGCCAGGTGTAAGCATAGAGGGGATCATCTGTTAAGTGTGTGTATCCGTTTGTCCACAGCCAACTATTAGACCAGTAAGCCTAATACACATGACTGTATGGTCAAGAACCTCTTGTAGTTGTGGTGATTTGTAATTTTAGAAAAACCTGTCATGACTGTTTCTTTTACCGTCACTGACTCCTTTTTCCTCCTAATAAACTGGCAGGGGCTGCAAGATTTCAGAAATTCGTCTTGGCTTTAAAAAAAAAAAAAATCATCTGTTACAGGCCACTTTTTAGACTTTTTCGTGGCTCAAAATCGAACATCCACAGAAACATTTGGTCTCATTTTGAACTAGAGCATCAGCAGATTAAGTCCATACCTGATATTTTATATTTCAGTACAGTCAGGCAGAATACGAGATAAATAAGTCCCTGTTTTTTTATTATCTCCTCCACCATCTTGACTGTAAGGGTGCTGGGAGTAACAATTTCCACCAGGCATAGCTGAACTGCATTTCGGCTGCCATTGCTGCAACCCGGTTTTGTTCTGTCTGCTGCATGGCATCATACCACACCTGGAGCGTTTTGCCTGCCTGACTTTGTAGACTTAGAGATTTTGTTGATTTGGTTGTTTGCCTTGATATTGCTGCTTCTACCAAAAGTAAATACGTAGGCTACATGGTTAAATAGATTATTTTTGGTCTGTTTAATACTGTTTTAAGTCCAGTTATGAACGACATAGATCAAAGATTTTTGGCTGTTTTTTAGATATTTAAAACACATTCATCATCATAGTTACATCTTATCTACATTTCACGTACAGTGCCTTTTGGAAAAACTTTTACTCTGTGCAAAATGCCACAGCTCCGTCAAAAATAGACAAAGCACTTATTTTTATTAGCTTCCGGTATGCTTCTGAAACACACTGTGCCAAGTCTGCTGGAATTCAAAGAATTGTCTACAATGGCAGCGAACAGGCCTTATTGCACCCTTGTATTTTGTTTGTGTTATTGTGTGACTTTCAGATCTGAGCTAACGTGGCATCCAGAGCAGTGCACTGCACTGCTTAACTTCCATGCTGTGTCTGTTTCACCAAAGTGGGACAGTGCTGACCTCCATTCAAGTTACTTAATGAGGTATGAAGCTAATTTGGGAGACTGATAACACACAACTCTTAAAGAAAAGCTTGGCTCAGTCACAGAGAGGATCATTATGCAGGTTAGGGAGGTCTGTATGTAGCAACGTCATCATGCAGACACCGACGTCAGGTCACATATGAAAACGTGTTTTAGAGGAGCTTGGGAAAATAGCATTTTGACGCTAAATCATACGACCAAACTTAGAATTTTTGGATCTGTATACATGAGGATAGCTACTGGGAAGCTACAAAATTATGTAAAAACCTCAGAAATATAAATGACGGAGCTGCCCATTAACAGCTCTGACAGTGAATTACATCAAGGTGTGTGTGGTACCTTGCGTTGGGCGTCAAGCTGCGGAGCACATGTGTAAGGGAGGACAGAGCGAGAGCGCCAGTCTGCTGCACCAGGAGTGAGTTTTCATACGACGTTTCCTCTGCATAGTGCTGGAAGGTCACACACTCCCACCACAGCCAGTTAAACTGGCTCTGTTTAAACTGGTCCCACACTGGAAACACACAGAAAGACTCAGCTGCAAGAACACATTTCAATATCATAACCACGGCAGCACACACACTTACAAACACCCACCCAGTGGAGCGTTGATGTGGTCTAAAGAAGCCACCAAGTGCAGGTTGGGCAGGGCTGCCAGTTGCCCCAGTGCACTCTGGGTCTTCTCTCCTCGCAGCATGGGGCCGTCGATGTTGTGGATTAGCAGGTACACGTGGAGATCTGGGCCTGCGAGGACATGCTACAGTTATAAACAGAATTAACAACAAGCCGAGGACAGAAACAACTGACTGACAAACTCACTGTCTTTAAGGGTCTGAGTGATGAACTGGATCTGGTCTGAGGGGGTCCGGAAACTTCCCTGGTGCTCCAGAACCTCACATGTCAGAGCATTTAAGATCTGCAATGAAGACAAAGTATGATGAGTGCTAGGCTTGGGTGATATCTAGTTTTTCATACCTTCCTGGAATTTAATCGGGGCATACGGTATATTATATTTGTGTGCAGTGCTGCTCCCCCTCACGACTGCTCTTATTTTGGTCCCTGTTTGAAGGGTAACTTTGGTATTTTCCAACCTGGACCATATGTTCCCATGTTTTTGTATCTAAATGACTAATGGGAACAACAGTTTTTGAAACTGGTCCAGTATTAAGCGAGAGGGCTGCAACCAAACAGGCCCGCCCCATGTGGGGCATGTTTGCACCATAAATTTGCCTTCACTTAAAGAGCTTGTTTTTGCCACTGACAGGCTCAGATTGTTATTTTAAAAGGTCCAGTGTGTAGGGTTTAGGGGGACATATCGGCAGAAATGGAATATAATAAGTGTGTTTTCTTTGGTGTATAAGAATTGTGTTTTCATTTCCTTAAAATAAGACTTTTTTAGTCGTTATATTAACATTACTGATGATTATTGATAAAAAAAAAATACCAAAAACAATAGTCATCCCTACAACTTTGTTGCATCAGAGAGGAGATTTGGTCAGAAATAATATGTTCGATTTTGTCTCAAAGTCCTAACATTAGTGAAGTGCTTTTGAGGAGACTTAAAAATATCGAGATAGACCTTTCTGTTAAAGAGTGAGATCATTTTTGTTTAACCAGAAACAGCCCTGAAATCGCCATCACCAAACCAACCAGACTCCATTTAAATAAACCATAATTTTATCAGCGTAAAACACACTTCATTTAAAGTTGACAGAAACAAAATAAAACACTTAAATTCATCTTGGTTCGTCTTTCCACTGTTCCAACAATGACCAACTCTGGTTTGGTTGAAATTAACCCTCAATTCACCCAGTTAGACGTGAAAATATGCTGCCTCTGTACACAGGCTTAAATCAGTATTTATTTAAATGGAGTCTGGTGGGATTGGTGATGGCGATTTCAGGGCTGTTTCTGGTTAAACAAAAAAGGTCTATCTTTGTAGGCATCCTTTCAATGATGTTGTCAGACACGTATAATAGTACGTAGTACATAGTAATAGTCCAGGTTGAACAATACTGAGCTTACATTTAAATTTTTTAAATCTAAGTTATAACCAATAAAGCATTTCTATGTTGCAGAGATTCCTCTGTGTATACTGACTGATTTCAGAGTGATGGAGGGGAAGAATCCGTTGACCACAAGGTGGATTTCCTGATCCAACTGAGACACACGGAAGTCCTCCAGCAGAGATTTTTTACTGCCCAAACCGTAGACCAGCACGCTGAATCCCAACCTACGCAAAACAAACACAGACTCACTTTCCATTTTTCAAACATTACAGAAGAAAAGGCTAGAGGTAAAGAAAGTGCGAGCCACACTCACTGTAACTGCAACATCCATTTGCTAAAGTGCTTTCTGTGTTTGTCGTTGAGCTGCTGGATCTCTTTTGAGAAGCAGGAATGTTTTCCCTCTAGAAGCTGGACCAACGTCTCCTGTGAACACAAAATAAGGATTCAATGACACAGGAACACAGCTCATTAAATACATTTACAACTCTTTCTGTTATATACTGACCCTGTCGAGTTTAGGGGTGTGTAAACGCTCCAGAGTGCGGTCTGATGTCAAGACCTTTGAGCTGCCGTGGGCTTCAAAGTACTCCTCGACCATACTGGGCTGACTGATGGCTTCAGACGTCGTCTTGCTTTTCTTGGCGGGAGTCTTGTACAGAGCTGCAGATAAACCTTTGCTGGGCGTTCTTGGAGTCTTCACGTTCTCTTTGTCCTCTTTCTTTACTTTCTGCTCTTCCTCCAGTCCATCTTCATCCTCCTCTTCCCCAGAGTCAGAGGGCGACAGCTCACTATCGCTGTCCGACCTTATGCTCGGAGCTGAAAGTATCAAACAGCTTAGCTGAAGTTGGACTTTTAATATCTTAAAGGAATGTTTCAGCCACAAAATGACTGTTTGTTGGAGTTCATCGTTCAACACCATACTGGTTGGCAACGATAACAAAACAATATTCGATAATACTCAATAATACCTCTGGGGGTAACCCACCTATTAAGGGGTGTCTCCTGTCTTACCTCTGCTGGTCTCTTATTGTAAGGCACCAATACTCGCATCGCATCATATCTTATCGTACTGTATCGTATCATATCGAACAGAGGGAGTAATTTACATGCAAATGGTCATTTTGGGTGTGAAGTGTTCCTTTATTACTGCAACAACAAGAGAATCTATTTTAATTTTGACATGTTACACTCACTTGTTATTCTCTTCCTGAGTCTGTGGGGTGTCGTGGAGACAAACTGAACCTTCTTGCTCTGTCACAAAGAAAACAGAAGTTAACTCATCATTGTAAATGGTTGCTGGATCTGACGTGTAAATGAAAAGTGAAGCAAACAAATCCCTTCGTGTCTCACCCTCTGTGGTGTCCTGCTTTCACCTCTTTGGTCTAGACAGAGACAAAGAACAGACTGAGCTGTATGTAAATGTACAGACAGGATGGACACATAAAATATATAAGGACAATGTGCTGCACTCACTGCGTCCTGTTCGGGTGGGAGTCGAGGGTTCAGTGTTGGGGGCCGTGCTGAAGGTCACGCTTTTCCCGGGAGTCCGAGCCAACTCGCTTGCTGTTTGCAGAAACACAAAAACAAAACCAAGTCAATCATCATCTGATAAATGCAGGTGGTGTAAAGAACGTTTGACAGGAGAGGTTGGAGGCTCTCACCAGTCTGGGCCATGCTGTGTCCACGTTTGGCCTTCTGAAAGGTGAAAATGGAGGAGCCGGCCACTCTGTACATTCCCTCCTCATCTTCTGTAAAACCAAGGAAAATGATGTAACTTAGATGTAACCAGGGTTGTTGTCACCCACTACTCCGTCCAGCACTCGCTGTATTTCCTCATCAGCGGTGACACAGATGGAAGTCTGCACCTGGTTTATCGTCCACAGA
>JAPZEB010000004.1:6385502-6396703 GCA_029783705.1 Chaetodon striatus | reverse complement strand
CTGACCTCTGACCTCTGGCATCAACACTGGATATTTCCTCTTTTTGGGACCATCCTCTGTAAACCCTAGAGATGGTTGTGGTGACAATCCCAGTAAACACTCAGACCAGCCCGTCTGGCACCAACAACCATGCCACGTTCAAAGTCACTTAAATCACCTTCATCATTCTGATGCTCAGTTTGAACTTCAGCAGCTCGTCTTCATCATGTCTACGTGACTAAATGCATTGAGCTGCTGCCATGTGATTGGCTGATTAGCTGTCTGTGTTAACAAGCAGTTGAACAGGTGAACTTCATAGTAGCTGGTAAGTGTATGTTTCTGAATGTAACCTACTAGTTTAAACAGTGTGATGTAGCATGGTGCACATATTTTAAATACTAGTGTTAAACATTGTAGCATGACTCACGTTTTTATTTTTATTACTTTATATTTACATAATTGTATTTCATACTCTTATTCGTACTTCTTATAATTCTCTCCTCTACGTCAGAGCGACTGTAATGAATCACAGTTTTCCATCTGGGGTTAATAAAGTATTTCTGACTCTAATTAAAAATGTTCTAATATAGCACATACTTAAACTGATACTGATTCTTTTTGAGGTGGGTGTGGTTTTAGTCAGCTAAAAACTAGCCACTTGAGGCAGCACTTGCTCAGCACTGTTTCATTTTATGTACGTGACGCAGGGGTTTTCTACCCCGAGCTTATGGTGATTCGGTCTACACCGGCTGTGGAAGCCATAGATTTGTGTGTGTCTGTGTGTGTGGACAGAGGTGAGCCGAGACACTTTGGTGTAGCAACCTTTATTGAAGGAGCTCTTACAAAACTACTGAGGTTCTGCATCCTCAGGTAAAAATATCTTCTTTAACAACATGGGTAGAGACTGATACACTGAGACTAATAGCACCACAGATAATATCAACAGCACAGTGACTCTGGGCCACTGATGACAGCGAAACTGAAGGTGTGGAAATTACAGCTGAGCTAAAAGGTACAAACTGTCTTCTGTGTGTGGGTGTGGGTGTGACGGGCACGAGTCCCATTAGGTTTCTTTTCCAGCCTTCAACCCTGACAGATGTTTTCCTACCTCACTGATGAAGCACGGAGGTGTGTGTGTGTGTGTGTGTGTGTGTGTGTGTGTTTGACAGAGGCCAAAGACGAACAGGTTTGTGTCATATGAGCCAGTGACCCGAGCACAACTGTTTAGAGAACAATGGCCCCGAGGCTACACATAAAAAAATCACCTCCTCACACATACACATGTAATTGATGTGCTGACACTTACACACACACAGAGACACACACACACACACACACACCCGGGCAGAATCACACATGTTGAGTCCAGCTGTCGTGTCCTCATTCATACCAGGTGAAGCGCTGATGGGTTTGTTTGCGAGTCTGCCTGATGTCATATCCTGTTTCTAGCAGAGCTTTCAAGTGATGTCGGCCGCGAGTTTTCAACAAAAGAAGTTTCCAGCAGACCGTTTTAATTTGATTTATGGCGGCAAAACGTAAAATAAAGCTGACCAGCCAATCGCGAGCCAGCGGTCCAAATTAAAGGGAGAGTACGTCACCTTTTATGTGGACGTGTAATTAGCGTTGGTGATAAATGAAGTCAACTGAAGGAATAAATTCCTCACTGCTTGCTGTGTTGAATGAGAGGGCTGAGTTTGTAGCTATAAATCTGTTCTTCTTTGTGCTTCCAGCGCCGTCATTTGACGTGACAGCGACTACGTTTACATGCACGCTAATATTTCGTTAGCCATGTAAACACCTTTGTAGGAATATTGTCTTTTTCCGAGTAAGGGCAAAAACTGGAATATTTTGTACATGTAAAGGCAGCCAGTGACGCAGTTGGATGCGGGATGAACTACAGGCTACTACAGGATTTCGCCTGACGCTCAAAAACAGAACCTCCATGTTCTCTTCACTAGTTTTACAAATTAGCTTAATTTCCAGCAGCTAAAAAAAAGCATCCCGAAATATGAGTGCAGAGGATGTTACGGACGAGGATACACTGTGCAGTGTTCTGGCTGACATTGATATTCTGCTGTGTTTATTCGTGCCAGTGTATACGGCTGAAGAATCACAGCAGAGAGAGGCCGAGGCTGCAGCGGCATATATCCTGGTACATGCTAGCATGGCTCCAAATGCAGGAAAACAACTCCTTCTCTGTCAATAACGCGCCCACTGACAGAGTTATCGCTTCAGTAGACGACTTTATCAACACTGATTGGACATCCACATTAAAGGTAATGTTTTTTGTACATTTTTTGGTTTGCTAACGTTGTAAAATCACAGATCCGACACCGTTTGAAAGAGTGGTAAGAGCTACAAAATGAGTCCACATTAAACCATAAACACAAACCCTGTAAACGGCAGGAGCTTCGGTCCTGGAGAGCCACCAATGAGCCGTTTTTAACCCACACACGTTAGCTGAAGTTAGTCGAGGGTCCAGACTAGCTGAGAGTGATGCACAATACCTGAGTACAAATCAGCCCGATGCATATAAAAGCTAGAAGTTTATTTAAGTTGTGGTGATTACTGATGGCTCTCCAGGGCCGAGGCAACCCGTTTAAAGTGGGACTTTTGTACCCTGCACTTCGCTTGCCAGGCAGCAGTTCCTCCCAGTTGTGTTCTGTCACAATGAGCTCTACATCTCTGAAACGCTTCAGGTTAGCACCATCACTGCGGTTATAGTTTAATGGTCCCAGAACAGGAGGTGGAAATCGTACACAGCCTGAGATAGTCTGCCTTGGATGCTGAGCTCAGGGTAAAAAAGTCCCCGGGGAACTGAAGACATTTTCGTTTGTCTGCCACACAATCATTTGTCGTTTTGTGACATTTTTTTTTTTTATTTAAGAACTTGAACACAGTGTTTGGTAAATGAGTGAGACTGATTATTCATATTGGGACTAAAAATCTAAAGCGTGTTGGTCCTGTTGTTCCCTGCGCTCAGGGCATGGCCACCCTGCGGGAGACGGTTTGGTGGAAGACCCCGCGGAGCAGAGAGGCGTAGTCTGGGACACGGAACAGGTGGCGCTGAGCGTAGGAGATGTCGTCCGGCCGCCCCTTGCTCACCAGCGTGCGCAGGTTGGCCTCGTTGACTTGGCTGCCAACAGCGATGACAAAGAGCTCCAAACCGGCTTCTGACACGTCAGTAACGCGCTTCTGCAGCTGTTGCGCGGTGATGGCCTGAGACCTGCCATCGGAGAACAGCAACACCTTCCTCTTGTCTCCCGATGCGTCCCCACGGCCACGACCACGGCCGCGGCCACGTAAATTCTTCATGGCAAAGTCCATGGCCTCCAGCACGTTGGTGCCGTCGTTTTGGAAGGTCGCGTCTCGCGTCTGATTGATCAGCAGTGTCAGGTTGGTGGTTGGCTCCTGCTCCCATTGGGCGTTTCGGCTGTACTGGGCCAGACCCACTCTGACGCTGGCGGTATCTGCCTTGGCGGCAGTCAGGAAACGCTCGGCCAAGCGTTCGACAAAGACCTTGCTTGTTTCGAAGTTCTTCTGGCCCACGCTGGCGGAGCTGTCCATCATCATCAAAATATCGGCACTTTCAGTGAAAGTGACTGCAACACACACACACACACACACACACACACACACACACACACACAACATATCAGATCAGTAGCTGTTTACAGTGGTTCTGTAAATGTCAGACTAGAGAGATAACAATGTGCAACACAGAGACATTACTATCATAACTATTATTATTTAAAAAGAAAAACAGACTTACTGGGACATTTGTAGTCGGGGCATCTCTTTTCTGAATGAGAAAACAACAGTGGTTCATTAGTCAGTTTGCCTGAGAGTTGGTACCAGTGTTATTTACAGCAGATTTTTAGATTTAGTCTTAAGATGAAAATGCTGATTAGTATTAGCCGATGACAACCTAAACGTTTGGTGAACTTTTAGTAAACATGATTTTTCTCTTTAAACTAATCCAATTTGGCGAAAACCATACTCCGTTTTCAAGCCTCAAGTTGGCCGTTGGTATCTTTGTTTTTTGGATCCAGAAGTGACCATACTTGTCATTGTTTCCATTACCAAAATTTACACTGGTTGGTACAAATTTATTGACTTGATGGAGGAAACCAATAGATACCTAGACAGATGTTGGATGTGAGGTTCTGCAGGAAGGAGTCCTCCAGCAGCTCGGCATAGTTGTCCAGCACAAAGGAGAAGCCTGGTTTGGGGTCACTCTTACAAACCAACTCTCCGAGCTGCTCTTGGTTGGGTTCACGGCCTGAGTAGTCCTTCACTCCTAAACCGCCCACCTGGAGAGGAAGACACGAGGTTTTTAGTTTAACAGGTACTTCATTATTTCATTTAAAAGGTCTACGACTGTAGCACAAGCGTTGACCGTTTCGATATCTATGTGTTCTGTACTCACCCGGAGGTCTTTACCACAGAGTACGTTGAGGGGAACCTTGTCCCTGGAAATATCAGATCGTCCGTCTGTGAGAACGATCACGACTTTGTTTTCATGCGTCATCAGTTTGATTGTGTTTTCCAGAGAAAATTCGAGGGCCTCGCCTGTGTAGGTGGCCTCAGCCAGCCAGCGCAACTCTCTCACTTTCCTGTTCAGACACAAACACACAAAATCAAATCAATGGCTTTTTAAGAAAATGAGTGACGTGAAAAAAACTAGAATTGTAAGCAATCAGCACAGTTTCAAGATGGACACCCAAGATTAGTGTCACCAGTTCAGCATCTGACCAAATGTCTCCCCTTCTGTTTCTGAGATACGACATTAAATAATGGCCAGAAAAGTGTTTTATGCAGAACATTATGATGTCACAGCGAAGTTGGCCTTTGACCTTTTGGATATAAAACGCCATCACTTCATCGCTCTATCCTGTCGGACATTTGTGTAAAATTGTGTCATAATTAGTGTATGAATTCTTGCGTTAGGGCAAGAAACATGTTTTTCAAGGTCACTATGGCCCTGACCTTTGACCACCACAATCTAATCAGTCCATGCTTGAGTCCAAGTGGATGTTTGTGCCAAACTTAAAGAAATTCCATCAAGGTGTACTTGCCCTGTCACATTTCTGAGAATGAGACAGACTCAAGATCACAATGACCTTGAACTTAGACAATCAAAATCAAATCAGTGTATTTCTTGAGTCCAAGTGGATGTTTTACAAAATTTGAGGAAATTCCTTCAAGGCCTTTGTGAGATATCACCGTCACGACAATGAGAAGGGCTCGGCACGGCCGCAGCAAACAAACACTGCGTCTGCGGTCATTTTGACTTCACTACAAGGCGACTGGCTGTAGAAACAGGTGACGTGCTTTATGTTCTCAAACCAGCCGTCTGCGATTTGACCAGCTGAGTTGCAGGTGACACCATCAGCCGTCTTGAATCAAGATCAGACCGTCCAGTCCACGTTTGAAAACGGTTTAATCTCGTTGCAAATCTTTGGTCTGAACTGGGCTTTACAGTATAAAATACTGAGTTAGTAGAGTAGCGACTACACTGCTTGTTCATGGAGAGGATTACGGGCTTACTGAGACACTAAAATGCAGACTTCCTGCCTTCCTTCCTTCCTTCCTTCCTTCCTAGACTAATAAAAAATACAGATATGCAGAGGAGGCGACCAGACATTGAACCACTGAAATCAAACCTCGACAGCAGCAGCGACTCTGACTCACTGCAGTATGTTATTAAGGAGAGGGTCAGAGGAAAAGAAAGGCAGCAGGGCTTTGGTTTCACAAACTCACTGTTTAAATTCGTTGAGGGTGGCGGCTTCGACGCCCAGTCGGACTTTTTCCTGTGCTTTGGATCCACTGTACTGCACCACACTCAGCCCGGACTCATTACCTGAAAACTGGAAAGAGAAGCACAGCATGGTGACCGTGTGTTTTGGGCCGTGTGTGTTTTGTCTGCGAGCATGTGTTTTCCTCTGTCAACATTTCTGCGTCCCACCCATCCTGACTAATTATATCCACACTGGGAGAGGAGAGTCATTGGAGAGACATAAAAGCAAGTTCCAAAACCCGAGACAATATTTTTTCATTCACACTTTCTATTTTGAGGTTTGTTCTGAGCGCAGCTTTTCCTAACATCATTTCCTAACCGTTTTTCGCAACAGTTTTGGTGTCATTTTGAATAAACAACAGAATCCACAAAGGTCAGATGGCGGTTATCCCACAGAGGCTGTGCCAAGGATAAGTATGATACACAGTGGAGTCAAATGTCAAAAACAAAGATGGGTTCAGAGAAGGACGCTACCTTGAGCTGCTGGTCTTTGGTCAGTCTGTCTATGACTGTGATGATGAAGTCTTTGGAGAGAGCAAAGTTTGTATCACCGATACTCTCTGAGCTGTCCACAATGAACGACAGGTCCATGGGCGCACACTTGCACTCTGGAGACACACACAAACAAAGTCACACATGATCACAGCCGTCGAGCACGAGCAGCCATTATAATGAGCGTGTTTTAGATTGAGCTCAAACTTACCACAACAAGCTGTGACGACATTCGGAGAAGATGAAGAAACAAAGAAAAGAAAATTAATTTAAGAGACTTTCACCAGCTTTGCATCATACTGTAACAGTGTGGGTGGCGTGTGTAAATGAAGTACGTAAAAACACGCGTCATCAGGTGGATTTTCGCTGTCTCCAGGGCTGTTGCTCAAACTACTTCCTCATTTTTGTTTGCCCGCCACCACTGACACAAACAGTTTATAGGCAGGTCACATGAACCAGATTTGGCACAAACGGTAATTTTGAATGACGCAGTTAAAAGTCCTGTTTGTATCTTTGAACACATAGATGTCATTATCTTTTTTTGGTCATTTAGTCTCTTTGTAGTTGTTTTTCTCTAAGTAGTCATTTTGTGTCTCTTTGTTGTCACCTTGTGTCTCTTTTAAGGTCATTTTGTGACTCTTTGAGAAAATTGTGACTATTAAACTCAATTTGTGTCTCTTTGTAGTTATTTTATGTCTCTTTGATGCTGTTTTGTGTCTCTTTGTAGTTCCTTTGCATGTCTTCGTTGTCATTTTGTGCCTCTTTCAAGGTAAATTTGTGCCTCCATGAGGTACAGTATGATTGTGTTTTTGTTCTCTTTTGGTCAATTTGTGACTCCCTGTGGTTGTTTTCTGTCTCTTTGTTGTTCCTTTACTTGTCTCGTTGTTTTGTGTCTCTTTTAGGGTCATGTTGTGACTGTTTGAGGTATATTTATGTCTCTATGAGGTAAATGTGTATCTTTGTTCGTCATTTTTTGTCTCTTTGTAGTCGTTTTATATCTCTTTGTAGTTCCTTTGCTTATATTTGTTGTTGTTTTTTTCGCTCTGAAGGTGAACTTGTTTCTCTTTGAGACATATTTGTTGTCTTTGTAGTTGTTTTGTGTCTCTTTGAAGTTCCTTTTCATGTCTTTGTTGTCATATTTTGTCTCTTTCAAGGTCAATTTGTGACTCTTAATGGTATATTTGTGTCTATTTTTGTCATTTTGTGTCCGCTTGTAGTCGTCTTGTGTTTCTTTGCAGTCCCTTTGTGTCTCTTTGTTGTTGTTTTGCATCTCTTTGTAGTTCCCTTTCATGTCTTTCTTGTCATTTTGTGCCTCTTTTTAGTTTCATGTCTTTGTAGCTGTTTTGTGTCTCTTTGTTGGTCCTTTTCATGTCTTTGTTGTTGAATTGTTTCTCTTTCAAGGTCAATTTGTGCCTCTTAAAGGTATATTTGTGTCTTTTTTTGGTCATCTGTGTCTCGTTGTGATTGTTTTGTGTCTCTTTCCAGTCCCTTTGTGTCTCTGTCAAGGTCATTTTTTGACTCTTTGTGTCTTTTTTGGACATTTTGTGTCACCTTGTAGTTGTTTTGTGTCTCTTTGTAGTCGTTATGTGTCTCTTTGTAGTCCTTATGTGTCTCTTTGTAGTTCCCTGAAATGTCCTTTTGTGTCTTTTCAAATGTCAAAGTGAGTCTATTCCTGGTCGATACGTGTTAATTTGAGTGACATTTTGCAGGTGAAGCTCAGGGGGCCTCTGACACTTTGGGCCCTGAGCCTGACCCTGAGGGGCCTGGTCCAGTGTGGTGCAGTGCTTTCTACCTCTTCAGCAAAAGCAAACACTCTGTTTTTCTCTGTTTTCTCTGGTCATATAGCACCAATTTCAAAATATTTGTCTTTATATTGCAGAGACAGCCAAATTTTATGAAAAGACCATCTTTCCAGCAGTGAGCCTAACAAAACATAACCTGCCTAACCCTCACATTCTTCACATTTCGATTGCTTATCAGAGTCTAAGCGTTTAAGGTAGAGCGCATGTGGCTTCAGTGTGCATAAATGTTGAGCGCTGAACTTACAGCAGAGCTTCATGATGATATCCAGAATTTCACATTCCTGAAGAGAGAGAGGAGGAGTACATGTTACCGTACTGCAATGCACCGTTAAATCACATTACATAACTTTATGTAAACTAGACTGTTTCAAGCTGCTCCAGAATAAAAAATAAAACATGACAATGGTGATATTTTACTCGGAGGACTGGTCGGTCGGAGGCTGTGGGGTTTTTTGTGTTCAGGAAATTGAATGTGTGGCTTTGGCCTGAACATACAGTATCAGTTTCAGAGTCAAAACCAGTGCAGCCTCGAGGAGAAATTAAGTCTGTCATGCTTAGCCGACCTGTCCTGTGGTGAAAATGAGGGCGAGGGGTCAGATTAAATGGACTGATTTTCATACTCACATCAGTTCCTGGAGGTCCAGGAGGCCCAGGAGGTCCCTGAAGAAGACGAGAGAACGAGTGAGATAAGAATACAGTGTGACTCAGTGATTAATCTCTCTGATAGATGTGTTTATCTGTTCAAGAAAAAACTGGCCAGACAAAAGTTTATCTGGTCTGATTTCAAGATGACAGAGCAAGAACTGGAAGACTCTTTTTTTATTTCAAGTGGAATTAAAAAAAAAAAAAAAAGATTATTTGGAAAAACCATCAGGGCAAACCAGAATCCCTCAGTCACTGAAAAACCACATCCACACCCACACATTTGTGTGCACTGCTATCTTTCAGCAACAACATGTGAATCTTCCAAAAGTTCATTGCCACAGCATTTTGTTTTTTCGCTGGGCTGCAGGAAAACCATCTGTTTTGTTTTAACAGACATTAAACTCACTTTAACGGCATTCTTCTCTGTGACAAAGACGCCAACGTAGCTTGCATGTGTGCACACAGACAAACACACACACACACACACACACACGGGAGAGAGACGGCCGTTAATTGTAGATGTGAGAAACTGTCCCAAGAAAACATGACGCAAACTGTTCGTAGGGAAATATGCAGCAGTGACACAAGCCAGAGGTGAGGAAAGGAGAGAGGAGGAGGAGGAGGAGGAGGAGGAGGAGACAGAAAGTAGGGAGAGTGTGAAAGGTTAGAGTTTGAGGACTCTGCCTTGAGAACATGTCCTCATGCACAGTGTTAAATTTAGATCCGATCTTTGTTCATCCTTTCTCATGCTCCAATACCACAAGCGTTCACTTGCCAGTTGGTGAAAGGGAATTACACCATCTTTCCAACATACTGCAAAGGAAACTAAGGGATGCCATCTTTAATGTCTTTGCATGTGGTTTGATGTGGAGTAGGGGGATTAGCTACATGTAGCTGCGGCTCAGACCTCACTGGAGATCTATGGGATCGGTAGAAACCTCGGCCCACAGGCAGGGAAACACACAGCGCTGGGGTTAGCTTTGTTCATGTTAGGTCTGGTGATATTCTATATGTCAAAATGTTGTGTCCAAAAAATCCCATGAAATGACCAGCTGTAACAAGTATCAATTGAATTAATTAAAATTGATTATAAAAACAGTGGGCAACAAATTCAATCATTGCTTCGTTGGGTCTTGTTGCGATGCACGACACACGCTTTGGCAACGTCTCCTGAGGTGGGAGCAGTGAGCATACTAACAGAGTGCTGCAGGGATGACGTTTTTCCGTATCCCGATGCAGAAGTTAGCGTTGTCTTGGTCCCTTGTTGAAAAGCCTGTGGGAATTTTCCATTGGATTTTGGATTGTTGCAGAAAATAAGCTCATCATTTTGATGATTTTTTAAGCCTAAATGTAATCAGAGGTAAAAACCTTACGTGAGGCTATAAACAAACTACACGACGGTTGAATGACTTTATGAGCATTTAGCTTCTTGTTAGCAACCGCCGCTTTTAAGGCACATTAAAGCTTCAAAATTCACAAGTGACATACTTACGTAGTTACTGACGGATTTTATGTTATAGAACAAAACATGGAAATCTCTTCAGCTTGTGTTAAACACAGACCTTATTTCAGGCATTTAACCAAAAACCCACTGACTTTGAGATGAGAGAACCGTGAGCGCTGAAATGCTAATCCATTCCCGGGTTTTAGGACCCACTCCTTGTAGATGTTTAAATCACTTTCCTTAGCTCAAGGAGAGTTTTACAAATATAAAATCTCCATGGATGTCTGTCTTAGCTTTAAAAATATGTAAATTAAACTGTAACTTTCAGATAAATCAGGTTGATCTCAGGTTCAGCAGAATGTTCTGCTGTAGGTAATAAATGACCCCAAAACTATGTTTGAATGTCAGAGCAGGTTAATGTCTCGACGGGAGGGGTCTACTTTGCATGTGTGAACGGCAGTCCCTCAAACTTGCATACACATGCAGACGATCCTACAACACACACACACACACACACACACACACACACACACACACACACAATCAGCTCATGCTGTAGCTCCGTGGTATTCTTACCGGTGGGCCCTCGGGTCCTCTGTGACCTTTGGCCCCTTTAGGTCCTTCAAGTCCTGGCTGGTCGTTCTGTGAAAAGAGAAGATTAAAGGAGATTGAGAGAGAGGCCCACACCAGTACTTAGTGTCTTTTCTTTAAAATAAATATAACTTTTGAAAGGATGGAAACACTTGTTATAGAATAATACAGGGAGGCACTGCAAGAAAATGAAGTGAATTTCTACGAGCAACCATGGACGCCTTTGGCTAAAGCCCCGTTTAGACCAAACACTTTCAGTATGGTGCCTTTGGAACCACAGTGACCCTTCAGACATGGTACCTAGACCCTAGCGTTTCCTCTGCAAACAGTACCCTTAAATGTGGGCGGGGTTGTTGTCACTCAACGCTCCGTCCAGCACTCGCTGTATTTCCTCATCAGCGGTGACACAGATGGAAGTCTGCACCTGGTTTATCGTCCACAGAACGAG
>JAPZEB010000004.1:6262604-6275648 GCA_029783705.1 Chaetodon striatus | reverse complement strand
GTTTAGGCATCCCCTGCCAGAAAATTTTCAGCATCAAACACTGAATTTCTTGCATTTTTACTATTTTTTATGCACTGCTTTGTACCTCTTTTGCATCAATTTATGGCATTTTAAATTGTATCTAAATGTCATTTTGTCTTATTAATGTCAGGCACTTTGACTTGTTGCCAAAATGTGCTGACCAAATAAACTTGCCTTGTGACAGCTACAGGCTGGGAGGAGTCATTTTTATTCAGACTTTTCTATTTTGCACTTTCAGCATCTCGGTTTCTTGAGTATGAGCATTTTATACCTACATTAAATGATGCATGTACATGTCAGTTATCAGTTAAAGAGAAACTAGTTATTTTTCAATGCTGCCGATATGTTTTTGAGTCAAAGTGACAAATAGGAACTTTTTTTTTTTTATTGGTCCAGTATTGAGCGAGAGAGCTGCAGCTTGTAGCGGCAAAACAGGCTGCAATCTCACAACTCGGGCCATTTACACACCGTAAATGTCCGCTAACAGTGATGTTTTTGCAGGTGACAGGCTCAAATTATTATTTAAAATGTCTGACAAGATTACGGAGAGGATCCCTACAGAGATAGACCCTCTTGTTAAAAGGTAAGATCCTTTTTGTTCAACCAGAAACAGCCCCAAAACTGCCATCATCAGACACACCAGATTCCATTTAAATAAACAGGTAGTTTTATCATCATTAAACACACTTTATTAAAATTCAACAGGAACAAAATAATACTCACTAAAGCCGTCATGGTTCGTCTCCCCACTGTTTCAACAATTACCAGCTTGGTTTGGTTGAAAAAAGTTAGATGAGAAAGTATATTGGCTCTATACACCATAAAGTTACTGTTTATTTTGGGTCTGGTGGGTTTCACAGTCGCAATTTAAGGGCTGTTTGTGGTTAAAAAAAAGTCTATCTCTGTAGGGATCCTTTCCATAATGTTTTCAGACACTTAGAACAACAGTCTGAGCCATTATTGTTCGACCAAATGGAAACTGTTTTTCTGTATTTTTCAAGAACCTCAAGGGTACTTTAGAGTGAACCCTGAGAAAAGACAATCAAGTCATGAACACACACTTGTCTGAGATCATGGAGAAACGAGGTCATACTGAGAGTGACCGTAGGAAGATGATTGAAAAATTAAGATCTACAGACGGCACAAGATACAAGACCTACCAGACTACCAACCCGGATATATCTGCTCAGCCACTGAAGACCATGTGAGAATAACTTTTAAACGGCTCTGGCTGTCTTCTCAGAGACTGCGAGTGGAAATGGAGAGGTGGAGCCATACACCACCCAAACAGTGTGTGTGTTGCTACTTGTGTGCCCTCCACTGAACTGAGCTCACTCTTCATGGACAATGATAAAAGAATCTTAGACATGTTACACGCATGTTTTGCAGGACTAGAGCATCAGCAGGCCTCGACTGATGATGAGACTCTGTGTTGTTAGTTGTATTACTTTTTTATGTCTTTACCAATGGGTTTAACTTATATAGGATTTTTTTTTGTATTGTTTCGATTAGTTTGTGTCAATTAAATACCAACTAACTAAAATGGGTGTATAATTAATTATTTAGGGGTACCATATAAAGTTTCACTTCCCTGTTGAAGCTTAATATCATCAGCAGTTTTTGTCATTTGCCATCATCCATTATCTTGTATCATTAACAAGAGCACCTAATGGAAGCCATTTGTTGAGGCTGCGGGATTTCAGATTCACACAGATGGGTATTTAGTTCACTATAACCCTTGAACTGGGCCTGGCATGGGCAGAGTCATCCTGTTGTGCTTGTTTCAAAAGCATTTGGATTTATAGGATTATTCAGTGCGTAGGCTGAGTAGCAATATTTGGATGGTTTCACACTGTGCCTTTGATTGGGAACAAAGTCCGCAGATAAAATGTCATCTACGCGTTCATGTCGACGTTACGAATTAGACACAAACACAGATGCCCCTTGAGGACTTCAGCAGCGGATCTCCCGTCAACAATATCAATCCGAAGTGACCCGGGCCGCTCAGGTTGATCTAATCATGTCATAGAGCTTTTGAGATGATGAAATCTCCAAAGACCCCCCCTCTCTCTCCAGCTGGCAACGCTGTGTTTCTCTGTAAAGGGTTCCAGTGGAGCCGGGGTGATTATCCATACCACATGTCGTCTTGTGCACAGCCCGTCTCACGCTACACCCCTCCCTCTGGTGGGATCATTCCTCCATACATTACGCCTATAAGTCACAGATTTGAATATGGAGCCTAAAGCCCATCGTCTATTGTCCTGTCTGTCTCTTCTTGATCTGTGAAAACTGTTTGCGCCGAGCTTCAAGCTACTGTATCCAATTATACGCATGACATGCATGGGATCAAAAGCCATTAGACACTAAATATTTTGATGTTATGTAACAGCCTGCAGATGATTAACAAGCTGTAAGCAGGACAAACACTCACTTACCCTGCATCACTTCCGTATCCACATATTAAGGCATCCTTTGCTCCTTCAACTTTGTAAAAATTATCTAAAGAAAACACAAAAAATAAGTTTAAGAAGTTACTTTTTTCCAGAGCATTGTGCGTGTGTGACGTGTTTTCTCAGCACCAGTCTCTCCTGTGTTGTTTGGCTGACCTTCGCTGCTGAGGAAGTCCGCCCTGGAGCTCCAGGTCCTGTTGTTGCAGATGAAGGATGCGTTGGGGCTGTAGGAGGAGTTGATGCAGTGCGCGAGGCTGCGGACGCACTTTTGTCGCAGCAGCCCCATGAAGAGCTGCAGGCCGATGAGGGCGAACACGCTGAGACAGAAGACGGTCAGGATCATCACGTCCGCCAGCTTCCTCACGGACTGGATCAACGCGCCAACGATGGTCTTCAGACCTTGATGGAGGAGAGGCGACAAGATATCAACACGTGTTTTCTGTTGACGCGGGAGAAGCAGATTCAGACACAGATATCTGAGGTTTGACCCGATGGTTCATGGTTGACTTACCCGGGATAACTGAGATGGTTTTCAGTGCTCGTAGTACTCTGAAGGTTCTTAATGCTGAGACGTTTCCAAGGTCTACGAATTCTGTCACATATCTGGAATTTAATACAAGGAGAGTTATAAACCTCTGCAAGAGGATTCAGCAAAGTATTAGCGGGGTTAAAAATTAATCTTTAGGCTATTCTAGCCATCCTAAATTTCTGAATTTTCTGAATTAATTAATACTCTGCAGGCTGGATTGAAAGCTGTGGCGGGCTGGATGTGGTCAGCGGGCCACCAGTTGACAACTGTGGCCACAGAGTGTGCCAGTGATTTTACTTTAACCGACACGACCACCATGATGTTGCCCACTGGTTTTTGGACTACCGCTCTGAAGCCTCAAGCTCGGTATTTTGGCCGTCACCAACTTGGTTTTATGAAACCAGAAATGACCACATTTGGATGAGGTGGTGGAGCTGCGGAAAACACATCGCTCTATCCTGACCTGCAGGTTGGTGTGGTAGCGACTTGTCAGTCACAAGGTAGCCATGCCCTAAACCATACCCTGCACTATCATTTATGTACTTTAAATGGGACCAGACTTTACATAATGGACATCATGCTGTATTGAGGAAGACTTAAATCTACTGGTTGAGACCATGAACTCATTAGGAAAATATTTACTGACGTAATGAATCAAGTGACTCGATCACTCCGATGAAACAACACATCCTAGTGTAAATACAAAGAACACAGGCCTATGAAACAGGCAGATTCATACAGGCTGCACTGCTAGCATCAACAGTTTTCCTAAAATTAGATGAAAAATAAAAATTGCAGTTCCTCTCATGGCCACTTGAGGCTGGCTCCAAAACAGTCAGTCCCCATAGACCCCCATGTTAAAAGGCCAGACTTTACAGCAGAAATAAAACATGTTTACAGCCTGGTACAAAAATGGTTTAGGTCTCTATAGCTAATTTCAACATTCATGACAACTGTACAGTGGTGAATTTTTTTTTTTTATAATTTACCCGTTTACTTTTTATTAAGGCTTTTATTGAGGGTGGGGACGCCTGAGTGACAGGCTGTCTGTGAGGTGTCACCACAGTCTATGAGTCAGACCCGCCTCTCGATCCTCCACAGCTCTAATTTCTCGTCCAAAGACAGTAACTTCTCCGAAAAACAAGATGACAACAACTGAAATGTGGAACTTGAGGCTTCAAAACAGGAGCCCTCAAACCAATGGGTGACATCGCGGACACTACATCCATCATTTATACAACTTATGATCATAACTCCTGCATCCTGATATTCGTCATATCGCCAGATTCTTGCCAACTGTACCGTTAAGGCTAAACCAGCCAAAATTAATGCTATGAGAGCTATGAGAGCCTGAAGAACCAAAAGAACAAGGACTCTAAAATGCCCCTGAAGCTGCAGTCAGGTGATTTTTCTCTGGAGGTTTAATCACCACAGGCACCTCCTTTCACCTACAAGTAGTCATACATATCCTCTGTGTACATCTAAAAACTGATTATAGCCTCGTCAGGAGTTAAACTACAGAGCAGCATGTGTTGTGAGAGGAAATGACAGATGAATTAGCTGACTGAACCATAATTAATCAAAAACAAATTAATGTCTGAAGGTGATGACAGCTTTCAGTGTGTCTACACGCAGTAAAGGGGATTTTGTCTCGCTGTTTTCAAACAAAGCAAATGTCCTATCAGGATGATTGGTGCTGCATCGAGAGGTCACCTGTCTAATCTGCCACCTGCATCATGGGTAGTGAGTCACTGCACACAGATCCATGACCTCTACAATAGGCTTAGCGTTCATGGCGTTTCAAGTCACCACTCGGGACGACCGACTCACTACGGTCACTTTGACAAAATGCTTTTTAAAAAAATCATCCCGTCATTACAGTCGGCACAAAAACTGCCAGTCAAGACAGAATGTGAACGCTGAATTAAGACGGACCTTTTTAATGAGATGTTTCTGCACCGTGTAGCCCCGGCTAATGTAAGGTGACTGCCACTATGAATGAAACACGAATGACATCGTTACTTACGCCATGACGATGACGGTGAAGTCCAGCCAGTTCCACGGATCTCTCAAGAAGGTGAACGGCATTATACAGAATCCTCTCGCTAATATCTTTATCGCCGACTCGAAAGTGTAAATGCCAGTGAACGTATACCTGAAAAATAAATATAACAGTTAGCTCTCGTTTTAATGTTGCACAACTTCTACAGCTCAGAACAGATGTTTGCATCAAAATATACCACAAGAACCGAAAGGCAAAACACGACAAATAAAAGAATGAACATTGTGCAGCTGATGATCTATAAAGGAGTGATGTCACTGACAGATTGTGCACAAGATATGAAATAACATGCAGAAAATTTTTGAAATAACATATCGAGCAGTTATAACAGTCACATTAAACCCCTGAGACCCATTTTTGTCTCTTTTGGGGCCAAGGACAGGGGATCTTCAGGGGGAGACCACAGGTCAACAGTATATGCCACATGGTAGTGATATACATCATCTGATTGCTGGGAACCTGACAATTAATTTGAGATATAATTTGAACTTATGATGGCAGTATATGACGGCCATTCACATGCTCGATTATGTCTTCTTAGTTGTTACAGCAATTTTTGGGTTGACACCATTTGTTACACGAATTTGGTGCTAAATTTAAGCATTTTTTTACCACTCAAGATTTAATGAAAATTGCCACAATCCCTCTAAAATATCACATTAAGACACCAAAACTTAAAAAGCACCGTAGAAAAATCAGTGCTGTGATTTGGTATATAAAACTTTCAACATTTGGAGATTGTAGCATGTTTCAGCAAATGGATGGCGAGCACTTCAGGTCTGGAAACTGCTGAGAAACCCTCTTATTGTTAATATACCTACGTAAGCCATCCATCCTCTGAATGCTTGAGGTCTGTAGTTTGAGACTGTAAAGTTTCATGAGGCTGTGATTATCCTAGGGGTCACTATAGGTCATTTTATTCAGTGATGTCCATTTAAAAATGTTGTCACTACAATGAAATGGCTGCTATGTGGGCTAACATCATCTTACATGAATAAGATTGGGCTCATTGAGTCCACAAGGGTCTCAGCATTCCAGTCAGATACTGTTTATGCAATTCAAAGACTGTTTAGGGACCCCAGTATGCAGAAATATACAAATACACTATTTTTTAGAATAGGCAGAATGACACATTTATACTGCGTGCAAAAGGCTGCACAGTTTTAAGCCAAAAACTTAGTGGGACTGGTATAAAGTGCGCATGTCTGTAAAGGGGCGACTTGTGGGTACTGACAAAACCCATTTACAATCAGAAATCTGGTGGTGAGAGGTCAAAAAGACCTCTGTTGAAATGGCTGTGCCAGCTTTTCCTTTGCTAAAATTTAGCCCAACTTTGGAGCGTTATTTAGCCGCCTTCCCAACGAGCTAGCATGACATGACTTTAATTCACCGGGCCCATTTGTTTTGGAGAGGAAGAGACCTCCGCGGATAATTCAGCTCCTGGTAAAAGCCTCCTGAACACTGAAGGTATTCTAACCAGAAGAAGTTTCAGCTGGTTGCAATCTGCAATCCTCACCGCTATACGCCACTCAATCCCCCTAAATCTCACGCACTGTGTCTTCAACATGTAGATATATATAAGCAGTAGTAATCTTCTCATGTAACTCTCGGCAACAAAGGAAATTGTTTCTTTTGTCACATTTATTATAAAGTAATAAAGTTGCAAAAGTAAATAAATAAAAAGTCCAAGTCGATGCAGAGAGCATGCTGCATGCTAAAAAAAGACCATGACCCACTGATGATGATGATGATGATGGTGTACTTGGCAACATCCTCCACATCGTGCACATCACAGTAATTCAAGTTTCATTCCACACTTCAAGCCGTCTTTACACACGTGACTGCAGTAAACATCACATGCACCATATACTTACATGTCGACTGACTCTTCAGTCATCGCTGACAAAACAAACCCCAGCAGAGCTCCACATTAGAACACATGACGCAGCACAGTGTCACTATCTGTCACCAAGTCTGAGCATAAATACTGTGAGTACTTACTCCAGGTACTTGGTCCATGGCGGCGGGTCGGACATGGCCATGAAGAAGCAGTTTGTCAGAATGGTGAACATTATGAACAAGCTGAACAGCGTGGAGAGGAGGTTAAGGAAACTGATCTGTGAAACACAAACTTATAAAAATACAGTTTTTGTGACAAAGCCAACAAAGTATCGCACAGTGTTTCTCTGTAATCCTGTGAAGTAAAGCCATTAGGATAACCATTACTCTGTGTGTGTGTGTAAACGGCATTACAGTAAAGGCAGATTATGGAATATGTAAGTAAACTCCATTTAACAATAAATCAGGGGAGTCGTATCGTTCTTGCTTCAAATGAATGAAACAATAAAAAAGATCTGTGAGAGGCTAACTTTAAAAACTAAAATTATTATTATTATTTTTTTAATCAGAGTAAAATCATCAGAATAATCACCTGAAAAGTATGTTTCTTTGAATAATCTAAAATATTTTCTATATATTTTATTACAAAATATATATGTATATATATTTATATATTTTTTTAATAAAAATATTTTAAAAAAATGTTATTTTAAAGCAATAGCTCTGTTAAAATGTAGTTCATATTGCTGCAAATTACAGTTATTCATGTGATTTATAAGCTGCAGAGAGTCAGTAACAGTTGATAGATGTTATTTAATGCATCATTTGACCAATAGATGTTTTGTCGTCCAGAGGAGAGCCGGAGGAAATGTCCCTTCCTGCATGTAAAGTACGAATCAGCTGTCTGAGAACCAACAGGCAGCCGTCACATGATGTGAAATCTCCTTGCTCTTATTTCATTTCAGAGATTAAAAGAGGGATATGAGAGGATTTGTTTTGCAATGCCAGAGAGGACCATTACAAAGCTGTTTCAAAAATGGGACTATGGAAAAATCCAATAGAAACCTTCGGGGGGAAATCAGTAAATATTAGAAATTGGCTTATCTGCCTGTATGAGATGCAAGGAGAGGAACTGAGACTTTTTACAGCATTGAAATTAATATTTTGGAGTAAACTCTTCACACTGGTTTGGTTTGATTCACAGTCTAATCTTTATTTTATCACTAAAAGTCAAGATGTTAACACTTTTACTGTGAAGTGAAGCACTTGTCACCTGATCCACGCTGTAAACCCCGATCCATTCATGACACAAAATCTTAATTTAAAGTCGACACAGATGCCTCGCATTGTCAAAATGACGTTAAAACTTTACGTTCACCCGACACAAAACTCATCCCTCGTGAGCTTGATATAATTTTTATGTTAAGTCAACAATTTTTGAGTTAATTTGACTAAAATTTATAAAGCAGATTTCACCTCATTAGTTCAAGGCCACGAAACAACACTATCAAAGTGCATTTAACATACTGTGGCACGCTGGGACAAAATGGGGGGAAGTTTCCCAGCATGCTGTGAGATAATGTGTTTGAGGCCATAAGCCGAAGAAAACTGTGTAAACGTGTTGTAAATCACTCACATTACCCATTACACAGTGATTCATGTTTCAGTATCTCATAATGGTTCTAATGGGTTACAGTTTATGTTGTGGTAAAAGATATTTTGGGACATGAGACAAGTCGTATACAGTCAGTGACCTCCCGCCTGTGTGGATGTGAGAGTGTCTGACATAAAGCTGAGCTGAGGTGAAATAAAGAGCACTTCCTGGTTCAGAGTTCATCTCTTTGCTTTATCCTAGCATATAAAGAAACTTAAGCTCGCCAGGGTATTTTTTCATAGAGAAATGAAATTAGTAAAATTCTGTAAAACGTGTGCTCAATGTTTTTATGTTCATATGAGACAGAATTAAATGTTCAAACAACAAAAAAAGTTGTTGAACTGACATAAAATTCCTGTCGGACAAGGGTCATGTGACATATTTATTTAGTGTCTGCTGAACTCAAAACTTTTATGTTTCTAAACTAAATGTTTTCAGTGCGAGTTGTTTCTGAAACAATTCAAGCTGAGTCAGTGGATTGGGGTTTACAGTGTATTAAACGATCCTCATATCACTTCCATTATCTCTATCTTTTTTAGGCCAATACGGGCGTTCACCCATCAGCACCGATAGGGTTAAGGAGATAAATTGATACAGCATTAGTTGATTATATTTTAAATTAATAATTTCTCCAAAGTATCTAAAGCTGTCAGGTCAATGTAGAGCAGTAAGAAGTTCAATATTTCCCTGTGTAATGTAAAGGAGTAGAGGTAGAAAGTAATTCTAAAAAAAAGTTCTTAAAAACTGTACTCAGGTACGAAACTTGAGTAAATTTTCTTCCACCACTGCTGGTAGTTTATTACAAATTTAATCTAAATTACTCTCAGCTCTTTGAAACCTGGATTGACATCAGTTTTCTTTTTCTGCATTCAGACGCCTTTCACAAACATTTAAATCTTAAACCTGAGCAAACTGAGTTGATTTCTACTAAAAAGACATGGCTAAGAAACAAACTAGCAACTTAGCAAGATATGTCCTGAAAAAAATGTGAGAAATTAAGAAATGGTAAGAAGAAAATGATTTAAAAACAGAGAGAGAATGAGAGGAATATATTAGATAAATACTTTTAAACAACTGTCCTCACAGGTATGTTACTGGGTGAAACCAGCCCTCGTCACAGGAGGCAGGACAGTGCTGAGACACTGGAAGCCAAAAAGAAAATCAGCTGTAAAGACAGGAGAGATAAGCTGGTGAGGACGGTTTCTTTTGAGCAGCTTATCAAGAAAGTTAATGATAGTTTAAGGGTTTTCAGAAATCTGGAGGTGACAGGTGTGAAGGAAAAATTCCCCTCTCTCCTTTAACCTCCTCTCACCCTAACATGGCCTTGTGACGCTGCTGGCGCTACGGTAGTGGGAGACAGATATCAGTAAACTTTACTACAACATGAGCCATCTGAGTGTCCTGCATGTTTCTCCGTGTCTGCCTCCACATCCCTCCAACAACCTCTCAGATTTCCACATCAGATTGGCGTCACGAACAGGATCTCAGCAGAACAAAGACTGATAAGTGCAACTTTATTTCTTGCTGCTACCATGTAGGATGATTACAGGAGTTAATGCTTACTGTAATGTTTGAAAGTGAGTTACAGTGAGAGGCGGACAGTGGGTGTAGATCCTGGGTCGGAGCTCTTAGAGTGTCTGGACCCGACCTAGAGTGAGCAGTCTGTGAGCTTTCCACCTTGGGAAGACGTTCTTGGCAAATTTAAAAGTGTTAGTCTGTGATTAGCAAGAGTCAGCTGCTTGACACTAGGTCCGGCGGGGAATGAGCCTCAGTCTGAAGGGACTTGAGCAATTATAGTGCGCTAAAGCAGTTTATCATATTAGTGGTAATTTGTGAAAAGACTCAAAGTCTCAGATCAAAATGAGAACACACTCAATACGGGTAATCATCGGTCCGAGCGGAGGAAAGACCACAAGTCAACAAAAAACCCAAAACATAAAACCTAGAGAAAAATGCGAGGAAAAGAATGCTCACAAATTTGAAGCAGATCAGAGCCCAAAATCAGATGAGAAACAAATCCGAAAAGGGAGAGACAAGGTTTCTCCTACAGACTCCGATGCATCCACAAATAAAGTAAAATCTGATTCATCTAGGATCAAGATAAATGCAAACAATCCTGACACCACTCAGCATCATATGCTCTTTGGACCAGACACACCTGCAGGAGAGTTGGGTCGAGCTAAGGGTTGGTATTCTCTGCTAGCTTTTACTCAGCTGATGAATGCAGGGACAGATAATGAATGGCCTTACATTTGTTCTTTTGAAGCTGATAAACTTGATCTGGCTGTTGCTAAAATAAACCTGATCGAGTGTGTCTGGCTCGGCGAAGAATGAGAAGTGGTGTGAATGGATAACTGATGAACGGAAGAAAGTTATCCGTCAAATTGCCGAAGATGTCAGGCTGACTCCATTGCCGGTGCTTGCTAATAAATTGGGGATAACAAATACAGCTGTTTTACAGAGACGTCACCCTAATGATGCAGGAGCTTGTGCTAAAGCTTTAATGTACAAGTGGCCTAAGGTGCAAGGGAAAGAGAAAGCAACTCTGCGGGAGTTGTGCTTGTTGGTTTCGGCTGCAGGAGTGCATGTTCCAGAGAGTGTGTTGAAGGCCTACCTGCCCTCTGCGTGTGTGAAGGTGAAAGACTCTGAGCAGACTGACAGGAGTCGCGCTTCGATTACCCCTAGAAATGCGCAAAACCTAAATATCGCAGTGAAAAACTGGTAATGGAAACACCTATATTTCGAAATCCTCTCAAATATCGCTAAACATTGTTACGCTCTCATGAGGTGGTTTTTCAGACTTGATGATATAAAAGTGTATCGCCAAAGTGTAATGGAAACACTTTGTCACATTTACACGTCACCGGGGTCGACGGACATGACGTAGGGGGTCACGCGACCAGTTCATTTTGAGGAAGATGGCGCGGTATGTGTGGACAGAGGAGGAGACAGAGTTATTATTAACAGTTATTCATGATAAAAATGTCACAGTTATCTTGGATAGCAATCAACAAAGAAATTAATGCTTTCGGCCATCTTCCTCAAAGTGAAGTCTCACGGGAAGAATTTACCAGAATTACAACTAGTTCACAAAACACTGCTCAATGGAAACACCTGCAAGTAGCATTTGAACTCTGTCGAAATTTCAGAAATATTGCTTTTATTTTGCGAACAACTGTAATGGAAACGCGACTAGGGACAGAGAGGCCTTAGTGAGAGCCAGGCGCAGTGAGGATGACTTGCTGGCCTTTGTCTGTGCTATTCAGGAAAATAAGAAAAAGAGATGTGCCACATGTGAAGCAGCAAGGAGAGATACGGAGCCAGGATCATCTCAAGGAGATGAACCCAGTCAGGGAGTGAAATTTGATGATGGTGTAGGACTATCTAAACTGGGTGCTCATTCTGAACAGGGAACAGAAGTAGTTAAGCAGGGTGAGTTGAGCCAGGATGAGTCTAGTGATGAAGGGAAGGCCACGGAAAGACAGAAACAGAATCAGAACCTATTTTGCAAGCTGCAACAATTCGGCTTTCTAAATTCATTTGTCATAGCAAACATTCAAAGTGTTGCTAAAACGTCACCAGCTTGTGCGTCTTTGCTGTCTGCTGTGAGACCTCTGCTGAGGTGTTGTTGTGTTGCTGCTGTCGGTTCGGTGCAAATTTCACAATGTTTTGCCTCACATTAAAGTTGCTGTAGCAGCTGGTGTTGAAGAAAAACAACTGAGTGATATGATAAGAAGCTGCCACAGTCTGAGACAGGCTGTCTCCAGCCATTTCTTTATTTGTTTTTGTTTTTTACCTCTTTTGTATTTTTACCCTTTTTGTCCTTCTCTTTCTGTCTTTTTGCTAATTTCCTGGTCATCTGACTTTCTACCCATGTTTTTCCAAAGATCCGGTCAATTTGCTCAGCTTTTAAAGGGTTAAACAGTGTCATTAAACTGACAGGTAATATGGTCCAACAGGAAATAGCTTGGCTCACTCTGTTTGACATCTGAATTATTATCTAAAATGTCCAGAGGTGGAAGAAACACAGGCACCATGTCTTCAAAAAGGATATGAATGGACTAAAACTTTGATGGCGATCGATCTGATGAAGTGAAATGGACTAAATATGTAAATTGCAGATGTGGCACTGAATCTGAAGATGGCCTTCCCTTTGTTAAGTACTATAAAAGTCTGCAGAGAAAACAGAAACAAAACAGAAATCATTAGTGAGAAAAATCACAGTCAGAATGTAAAAACATTTCCCAAACATCATGAACAGGCTCCTTTTCCTTCATCTCCTTTCTTTACTCTGCAGGGATTAATAATGATATAGTTGCTGTGTCGAGTCTCTCGCTCAGTCGACCATCTGTGTTAACTTCCACCATGAGCACCTCTGCTTCCAAGAAAGCAGCGAGTGCACATACACGCAGCCAGCGAGGCCAGTTGAGATAATGGAGGCAACTCCAAAGCGGGCTGAACCTTTCCCCAACAGATGTGGCATTTATTT
>JAPZEB010000004.1:6248041-6262504 GCA_029783705.1 Chaetodon striatus | reverse complement strand
TATTTAAATATTTTTTCGTCTTTGGATAATCCTCCCATCCAGCAGCGCATCACATGCCAAAACAAAGAGACCCTGAGAATGACTGCCACGTCCTTTTTCATCTCTCCATAAGCGGCCCATTAACGGGCAGCCGCCTGATCTACCGACTCTGCAAATCAAAACTTGCTATCCTATTTCTGCGTCCAGAAAAGATGCGGTCGTTCTCGTCTCAACGAGCTGCTGTAAAACACCACAGACCTGCAGCTGATCAGGAGGATCAGTGACATATCACGTTCACGAGTCCAGATGAGAGTTTTGTTAACATGCAGGAACATGTATCAGTAAATATGCCAATCACTGACACTGCTCATGTGCCAGTGATTAATCATCAGTCAACATTTTTCCCATCATGAAACACTGAAGATGCAGAAGCTCATAAATGTAGTATCGTTTTTGCTGAATCTTTCTCCTGTTTATACTGGCCATTAAGAGATCTCTACTTAAAGGGATTGTTTATTTACAGCCCCGGGTATTTCACGCCGTTCTACCGCCTCGCCGTTCTGTATAAAATGTACAAATGGGCCGACAGAGTTGTCTCACCTCTGAGCTGTAGCGGAGGTAGTAACAGCGCCAAAACATGTCGAAATGTCTGTATAATCTGGACAGACAACAGGATAGGATCATGGGTGGCACGAGTTTGACATTTTGATGACGTCTTATGCATGTGACCCACCATGGGAGATTAAAAACATAGCTGTTAGCAGTTAGCGGCTAACTCAAAGAGGCAGAACATAGGTTAAAAATGTCCAAAAAATTGGGGAAACAATGAGTTCCAGGAGCTCCTTCCCCTCTGAGCAGAGGACGAGATCAGCTGCCATATATCAGGGATGGTAGATGGTTGTTATTGACATGTTATGTCATTGTTATTGTTTATAAAGCACCGCTGACGTGTATGTTATATGTCACACTAGAGGCTAACGCTGCTGTGTTAAATGTCATGCTAGTCATGACTCTTTTAATTCGCCGATGTCGGCATGCTGTCTAAAATCACATACTGGAGTGACATGACGTTGCTGTTGGGCGACAAGGTTAAGTTCTGTGTAAAAATGCAAAGGTGGCATAAAGAAGGGACTTGGTAGAGGTATTCCTGTGTAAAAAGGGCTATTTACTAATCGCATGTTAAGTTTAATGCGTGAGGAAAACTTTGTCTTTTGTTTAAAAGTGTTTAACAACAGTAAAATTATATTAAAATATCAGTTTACAGACTCTCACCCAACTCATGTAGTATAATCCAAGTCTCATTTATCCAGTCAGCACTTCCATAATTACGCAAGAAACGTAATATTTAAATGACATCTGCATAAACAGCGCAGGTGCACTACTCATTAATGTTTCCGACTGTTCATGCCGATGTGTTTTAAGCGGTAATATTATAAGTACTGAGATTACAACTTAATAAATGAGACTAGGATTAAGCTTCAAGAGTTGTGTGAGAGTTTGAAAAATGGATGTTCTGATATACAGTCTTGCTGTTGTTAAACGCGGACCCCATGACTATAATTCATTCAATTCAAGAATTTTCTGTTGTTGGATTCTTTCTTCACCGTGGAGGCATGTGAGTAAAACAAGATGTGAAGTGACTTCTTGTTTGGCCCTGTTCCTTCCACTGTCTGCTGAAATGGTGCAAAATGTGGCACCGTAACAATCACTCAACCAGCTCTTTCACACGCACAGACACAGCAGCTCTCACCCTCTGGTTCTTGTAGTAAAACGGATCAATGTCTTCCAGTGGCACCCCGATAAGTTCTGTAGGGATGTCACCGAAGATGCGCGGCAGCTGTTTGCCTGCCTCGAGGTCGGCCCTGGGTTTGGGTGGCTCTGCGTTCCTGTGAGCCTCCTGGCAATCCTTGGCGTTCTTGGCCTGCTCCTCCGCAATCCGCTGCTCCAGCGCAGCCAAGGATTCGCGAGTGAACCGCCGCAAGCCATCAGGACCCGTTGGTAACAGCATGGTTGCCATCTTTTCATCCTGATTCTCCTGTACTAGAATTTACTTACAGCTAAATGCAGGGGAGGGGGGAGTGGAGACAAAGGAAAAGCAGGGACAGAAGGATAGAAAGTCATCTAATTTTTTCATACAGGTTTCTGAAATATATGAACAACATGGCCTCTTGAATGTGACACTTAATATACAGATAAGACAAAAACAGGTATCGGAAACAGTCAATACAATGAAGCAGTCCCGAGCAGTCTCGTGAGAAGGCAGGTTGGGGTGGTGGATGGGTCACAAAACCATGGACTTGCCCAAACCTTAAGATACCCAACCATGTTTCTTTTCCTAAACCTAACCTCTGTTACTTTACGTTAGGACATCACGTCATTCGTGGGGTGCTAATGAGCAGGATATCATTTGAAATGCTGTGTTTGCATTTTCATAGGGTATCTTATGAATTGTTGTGTGAGGATATGTTGCAGCATTTAATCCTTCTGCACTGAGGGTCTGATCTCAGACTGCCCAACTCCCCGCCGGATTAGCAAACTTTCTGTTGCTGCCATCTCCAGAGCCGCTCTCCTGCTGCCGCATGGATGGGTAAAAATCTGCCTGGTTAGCACAAGCTAACAAAGCAGCAGTGGCTAACATCCAACACTGAGCCATTAAACAGTCCCAACAAAGTCACACCACCACCGAACGACTCCACTCTGTCATTAAACCTGTTAATAATGGTTAGGTAACGTTAGCCGTGTAATGCCAACAGTCAGCCCTGTCACTATGTGTGCGGCCGGGCGAACTCTCACGACTCTTTCCAGTGCAGAGCTCAAACTCCCGCAGCAGCAGCTACAACCCGTAAAGTCTGTGGTGTGGTTAAGTCAAACTCTGTGTATTGACAGAGCCGGTAGTTCAGCGTGCTGAGATACCACCAAAATGTTTAAAAGTATGGCTATACTACAAACCACTCAACTCATGATATGGGCATCAAACAAAGTACTCTATTGGTATCGATATCACTTTAAGGGTACTGGTATCATAATGTTTTAAACAATACCCAGTCCTACAGGTGACTTAGTATACAGAGTGACAAATTCCAACAAGTCAGTATCACTATAGCAGCTACGTGACCCGCCTTCTGTACCTACATGTCAGTCCACGATCAGCCGCCTTCACTCCTTGGTCCAGAAGCGGAAGCCCTGAAGAAAAAGCTAATTTAGCATTTAGCTAGCTTTAAAGTGTCAGCCCTCTGACCACTGTTGCATGTCATAGCCCACTCCCTCTTCCCCCATTTCCAGTCTGCCATTTTACTGTCGTCTTTCAAATAAAGGCAAAAATGCCCAAAAACAAAAGAAGCAGTTAAGGTTAGGGTATGGGTTACATCTCGCAACCTATACGGCGTATCATGTCTTCATGTATCATGAATTATAAAGTGGATTACTGCTACATTTTAGTCATATTCATTCACTACAAACCAACGTTTTAGCAGCTTTCATGTAACCGTTGCGTTGGTGGGTTCATCTTGTACTGATGGGTAGGACTGGGTGTTGTTTAAAAAATGATGATACCAGTCCCAATACCATTACCCTTAGGGTTATACCAATACCAATACTTCATCTGACACCTTTTTTCCTAACCCCATTCAGTACACATCATGTCAATAGAAGCATTTAGTTGTGTAAAATCCCACCAGGAACCACGGGTGTGTAGGATAGCTATAATTTCGAACCTTTTGGTGGCATCTTCGCATGCTGAACAGCCAACTCCGTCAAATACACCGCACTCGACTTCACCACACCACAGACTGTATAGCTGGTGTGGTACTGGGCCAATCACGCATCGTGTTAAATTCAAACATGTTCGTGATGATGGGCAAACTTTTTTTTTCTAGATCCGGGTACAAAAAGGACTGAATGAAGGTATTGTTTGACTAGAGAAGTTTCGATACTACTTGGTACTGGGTTATTTCGGTCAATACCTTAAGAGTACCAACTGGTGGGTAAGGTTTGTTGCTCTACATGTTTCTGTATAGAGGTGGTCAAGGTGATGGACAGGTCAAAAAAATACAGGACTTTGACCCAGGAGACCCCTGTTTGTGTCCCATGTGAAAACAAAAGTCAATGTAGAGTTATTGTATGTACATCATTACGTTACTTTCTCACATTACATTGTCCAACCATGATTCTTTTTCTACGTCTATCCTATACATACAAACAGTTGTGTGAGGATACGTTAAGGCTGTAAAGTGCAAATATGTGAGTATGGGTTTTGTGCCTGTGTGCTGCTTTAATCAGTATTTCTATATTAACAATGGATCATATGATGTTTATTAAAGCGTTTGCTTGTAGTGATGACGGATAATTACAACCCACCTCTACGTTTACTCAGCTCTTCATAGTATTTTAGCATCTTTCAGCTCATTGTTCTGGTTTTACCTCACTTTTAAGTGTCCATGGTGGGTCTTAACTGCTCTCATTAGCACCACAACCTGTAGTTAATTTCACTTCAAAAGCTCTAAAAACCCACCGTACACCACCTGCTCAGCATTAAACAGCAGGCAGAAAATGCTAACAGCTATCTGGGGAACAAAGTGACAAAGAGTTTAGCTGCTAAAGAGCCAAGTATTTTCCTCAGGAGTTGGTGGAGTCCAAAAACAAAGCTATAAGGAGAGTAAATATTGGACTTTGATTAAACAAGTACCTGCATTGAAAACTGACTCTGTAAAAATTTCTCTAAATGGGATCTTCTAAAAATTGAAAAAGGTCAGATTCACAAAAAACACTAGAATTCATTCACACAGCAGTTAAGCAACAAGAAATAGAGAATATTCTCTTTTGCTAGAGAAGCCTAAAAACTCCAAATGAAAACGTGGTCTTTAAGAGAGATTTTTTATGAAAACATGTCTCCATAACTGATTCCCTTCTCTTTTTTTAGATATTGTTTGTGCAATGTACATATAAAGGCTTAGGTCACTGCCTTGCATCTGATTTTCTGACTGGATGACGGTGCTGTGGGAGGTCCAAAGACATGACATAAATGTTTCAACCTTACCACTGACCACCAGCTCCCTGTTATCCAACTGCCTCCGTCAAAGTAGGGCAGCCATAGTTGTGAGTCAGAGGGATTAAGTCCAGAGGTTTTCACCAGCTCTGATTTAGCATGGCGGTCACTCGTTGTGTGCCTGCGCCTAGACATCGACCTGCCAGCAACCTTAAAGACGTACTCCGTCATTTTTAACATCACACAAAAAACGCACATCCAAAGGCCAGAATGTCCTCCAAGCTCTCTCGATGTTTCCAAACTTAACTGCGTCAAGTTTTATGATACTTAAATTGAGCTTAGCACTGTAAAAAAAAGTCACTAAAGCCCCTCTCACACATGCACAGCAAGGCTGATATTATCTAGGCATTACGAGGAGCTATGAGAGATACAAATGTCCGAATCGGTTGGGTCAGACATTGAACAGACTTTACCCTGCCTGTTACCTCGTACAAAGTCTGAATGATGTCTGATCCAGCCCATGTGTGAATAGCACAGTCTGGAGAAATAACCCTGGGCAAGTGGGTATATTGATGAGATTTCGCTCATTTAGCTTGCACGAAACCGGAAGCAAACAAACATCTGAGGATTAAGAAGAAGGGTCATTCAAACCAAGACCGCACTGAAAATGTCCAACTAGAGAGATGATGAGACTCAGGAACTGCTGTCGATAAGGGCCGAGGTCAAAACGGTCAGACTAGTTCAAGGAATGGTAAGAGACTCCACTGTTTATGAACAAAGTATGAACTGGCTACATGAGCGTGTTCTCTCTGCACACTGTTCTCAGGCGCCACCCTTCGTCTAAACCATACAGAGTGTTTCCAGTATGTGAGAACGCTTCTGACACAGATATTCTCCTGCTGTGTGCTACAGATCTGAAAGGGAAACTCCAGATAATGTCTGGACCTGATTCTCTGAACACTGATCAGAGTTCATATGAGAAAAATACTTGAGTATATTTTTGACGTGCAGTGATCATTGTTGAGTCCCTTTCACATGCTGAGGAACATTTCCTGCTTGGGGTTACTATGTGTGTGGGGAAAAAAAGGACACTTGAGTCCATATATTGGTAGTGAAACGTTTCCTGTGCCTTTCCAGTTTACTACCATGTTAATAACGTCAAACCTTGGCTGTAGCCAACTTTGAGTGTTTCAGAAAATGAAGTTAATGAATATATTTGAACAGAGGAACTGCAGTTTGTGGCACATCAGTTTTTGACTGAATTTCTCATCCCCTGAGGGCGCCGCTTGGTAATTTCTGCTCCTTGGGGCCTCTCATCCTAAACAATAACAGAAGATGGACTTTATTGATGCCGTGAAGTAGCGGGAGATCATGGAGTTGTTGTCTTTATTGTTCCAACAACCACCATTGCTGAAGAAAATCTACCTGACATGGTTGACAAATTATCTTCATGGAATAAAGTTTAAGTCATGATGTGTTATTTAATTCTAATAAAATAGCTTATGTTATGTTTACTTGCTAATTTACAATTGGCAAATTCAATCGTGTAGTAACCCAGCGCTGTTATCCGTCATGCAAAATTAACTTTATGAGCATGTAACTTCATAATGTTATCATATTCTTTAGCTTACTGTACGCATTATCTCACTATACACATTAGCTTATTGTACACATTAGCACGGTGGCTAGCATGAGCCACCTCTTGTAGTAGCACATTGTGTAAATTAGGGCTCTACTGGATTACTGTGATGCAAAATGTTATTAAATTAATTAAAAGAAATGTGCTGGTTGGGTGAAAAAAATGCTATATCACTGTTACTGAGGACAATTTTGTAACACTGATTTTCAGTGACGTATCATCTAGTGTTTTCCGTGCTTGGAGCATCTAGAGCGGGTAAATGGATATATGATGCCGCTAACAGACGACCAAATAAAAAGCACTGTTAGCTTACGTAAAATCACAGAGTTCTGTGGGTTTGAACATGCTTTGGTTTGCTGGAAACATGTGGGATAATGAAAGTACACATAGTCCTGGTCATTTTTAGACATCTTGATGCGGAAATGTTCCACATTATATCTTTAAATAAAGCATAAGGACAGTTTGCAGGTAATCTGATCAGAGACTAAAGCCACCGTCTAAATAAAGACAACACTAAAGGCCTTTCCACTCCCAAAAATTCACCCCCTCGTTTTAGCCAGTGACAGAGTCTGATATTTTAATAACTGAAAAAGCTTTCCAAAGAGAGGATTACATTTCTCTGTTCCCCTTTTGACAGAGAAATACCATTGTATCCTTTTCATATTGACTAAGCTCCGTGAGTTCTCCATCTCCTCCTGTCCTGAAATGCATTGATCCCTTCACACGTCCAGCCAGACGCTAGTTATCTGCTTTCACTTGATCTGCTTATTTGGCCCAGGTTGATCTCAGATCAGCTCGTCTCATACACTGAATCCAGCGCTATCCCGTTTGCTATCAGAATAAATAGGTTAAGGTCCATTTGCAACGTCATAAAGCAGATAAACAGGTTCAAAGCATATTTCTGTCAGGATGTGACGAATCAGCCACAGAGACACAGTCACAGCATGTCCTCTGTGAGAGGCAACGACCACCACAGAGCACTGAGAAGCTAAGACAATGACCTCTATACACTCTGTAGAGTACATAATGAAACTATATGTGAATAATATGAAGCTACAGTCAAAGAGTATCTGCCTCTGTGCACGGTTTAGAGTTGGAAAATAAAGGTAAAGAATTAGAGAACGCAGAGAGGGGGAAAAAGTATTTTAGTTGAATTAAATTTAATTCCCATAACAGCCAGATGTGATACGGTCATCGTCACTGCAAATAATTATGATAATTAGATTGAAAGTAGAGCAGAGCCATGGACTGGCACGCACTCACACACACACACACACACACAAACACAATCTGCAACACTTAAATTCTCATAACTGAGAGCTGAGCGATAAACCAACAAAATAACACTGAAGTTAAGAGTTAAAGCTCATTTACGCTCAACATTAGATGCACGGATGGATTACTGAACGGGCCTACATTGCACACACACCCAGGGACCAAAGTGTCAGGGGTCCCTCTGTCCTTCACCTGCAAAATGTCCCTCAAAAAGAGACACGTACTGACCAGGAAGAGACTCAAAATGAGCACAAATCATGCACGGGAACTAAAAAAGACACAAAACAACTATGAGAGGTGGCAAAACAACCACAAAGAGACACAAGCTACAAAAAAGAAAAGAAGCAAAACCATCACAAAGTCTGTGTTTGTGGGTCCTTTTGCATATCTGTGCCCAGGGGCCCTTTGATTTCATAATCCACTGATGATTAGATACATATATGGACACGGACGGAGCCCTCTGTCTGCACTCTGTGTTCATGTCAGCCATATTTTTGTACGTTGTCTGACAGCATTTGGATACGGACGAAACAGGGCACTATTGCTGTAAATCACAGGGGCACCGTAGCCAGTTGTTGAAGAGAGACATGGATGATGAAGACACTTTAAAAACGAGGATACGTTTTGAGGAAGGGTTGTGCAAGCTGGTCAGAATTTTGAACATCTCTGTGATGTTACTTTGCCTGGGCAAGGGGACAAACAGTTCGGGGACGCTGGACAAGAATTAAATGTGAATTGGATGATAGTGGAGGAAAAATTGAGGTCTGTGTGAGCAACGTATTCTCACACTCATGTTGTTAAATACAAACGCTTGCTCAGTGGCCCTACACGTCAAACAATGACCCTTACATACCCCTGCAGCAGCAGTTTTGGATGTTTGGGGACAGCGTATCAGTGTATACTCATTTCATGCATCGTGTCTGTTCAATATAAACCTCTGTTTTTTTTAAAAAAAATGTACAGTCTCTACTCGCTAAATGCATAAAGTCTCTTTTTGAAATAAAATTAGAATGTAAGTTTAGGTGTATTTCCTTAGGTTTAGGCAACAAAAGCACATGGTTAGGTTTAGAAATAACATCGTGGTTTGGCTTAAAATAAGCAGTGGTTTTTACTGATGCAATGTACTGTCAGGTGACGTCACTATTATAGTATGCTACACATACTAGCACAGTATATTGTTAAAATAACTCAATTGGTTTTCGGTTTCACACGGGACACAAACAGTGGTCTGTAGGGTGAAAGTCCCGAGTTCGTTTTATCAGCCTTGCCTTCAAACTTGCAGCAAACTGCACAATATATAGTTGGAGTTTTGGTCACATCCTCTCACGCTACCCTGAAATACTTACTCCTGCTTCAGCTCATACACGTTGCCTTCACCTGCCGCCATTTTCTCTCGAGTGCCTGATCGACAGCCTACTGCAGATGTGCAACTCTTAACAGAGATAAGAGAAAAGCAAGATGGCTCATTCCTTGGCTGTTTCCATCATCAAAAAACTATGTGTTTAATTCTTGTTACTGGGCAAGTGAGATGCTACATCTACTAGCCCCAAGTGGTGTTTTACTTGCCCGGGGCAATCAAGCAGTCCTGATTGTTGAGCCCTGGTCTGGCTCGAGTTTGAACGCCTGACACAGCTAAAAAAAAGATAAAAACTTTTGTCTTTCTTTTCAGCTACCAACAATGAGCCCACGAGCAAGGCAGTGATCCACCACTGACAACAACTTTCACTTCTTCATCATTTAAAAATATACAGGACAGTAGAGCTGCCTGTAGGATACGTTAACAGGGTTCAGGCACGACTGACAGGCAAGTTGATGATGACGGGATTAGAGCTGCAACGATTAGTCGATCAACAGAAAGCTAAGTGTCAATTATTTTGATTGTCAACAACTAGTTTAAGTTATTTTTTAAAGCAAAATCGCCAAATACTCAAGAGAGTCGGTTTCCTGCTTGTTAAATGTGAGAATTTGATGCTTTTCTGCGTCATACATGATATTAAACTGAACAGTTCTGGATTTTTGGACTGTTGGCTGGATAACACAAACCATTTCAAGCCATCACCTCTGGCTCTGTGAAGTCACACATATAAAATGATTAATTAAGAAAATAATGAGCAGATCGAGAATGAAAATAATATTTTAATTGCAGCCATAGACAGAATTCTGTTATTTGGGCCAGAAATAAATAACTTTTTGAGTAACACCAATTTGCTGTCGACTCGGAGGAATATAAAGCCGCTCACTTTGTAACTATGATAACATGTAACATTTGCCATCACATGGATCTGTTGCTGAGGTTTGTTGTATGAACACTGCATCTGATTCACCTGTGAAACCTCATAATGGACGATGGAAAAGGTGACACCTGTGTTGTTTATAATAAAGTAACTGATCCTCATCTTATATCGAAGATGTACAGTTCACGTCTGGCACCGTCCCGGCCGTCAGACCTCCAGAGTTGCTCTTCGTCATATGGCGTCTTTTTCAGTCTTTTTCTACATTTATTAACTTTCTCTAGTTCTCTTGTTGTTTAAATATTTGGCTAGTAGAACAATGCGGCTTTGCACATTATGTTTTTTGGTTTTCACCATGACTGTCATCATGCCGGCAAACCCCAATCCTGGCACAGGGCGTCATCGCCTGAATTTGGTTTCAAGAATTTCCTTCAGGATTAATAAATCCTGTCGTGTCGTTCCGCATCGTATCTTACCTTATCTTATCAAATTCTCACATTTAATGCATGAAAGCAGCACAAGCTTTTGCTTTAAAAAAAAAAAAAAAAAGTTGCCAATTAATTTTCTGTCGATCAACTAATCAATTAATTGCTGCAGCTCTAGAAAAACACTGGCAGCTAATACGTTTTACGATGCATTTTGAAGCCTTGAAGAACTTTTAATAAATAGGTAAAAATGTATTTTAATACCTTTAAACAGTATTCAGATCATCCGTTTAAGAGCTACGTTTGATAAATAACTTAAATGAGGACATTGGAGGAGAGAATAAAAAGCGACAACAGCACGTCATATCAGGGTCAGGTGATCTCTCTCTGCAGTATCCATGTCACATGATGCATTTCCTGTTAAAATCGTCTTGGAATATAAGTCGATTGAAACTGATGTGGAGACAGAGCAAAGCGCCTGCACAGTCCAGTTAATACAAACTGAGTGTAACAGATGTGGAAAGATAACATACTGGGAGCTCGTATAGTTTGTGTGAGTAATCACTGAGGAGTCATCTCAGAGAGGCTGCGTGTATTTAATGTCAGATCATGAACTCTTGTTGTGTTCACACAATATTCCCAATACTGAGAAAGACAAAAGTCTTTGAGCTGGATATTTGCCCCTTAGATCAACCTCCTCACTCCAAAATGACACAAAGCTGAAACAGAGCCGCAGCGATTAATCGATTAGTCGTCTCTGATAACTGATAAACGGCTTTTAGTAATGATACAGCTTCTTCAATTTTCCGTCCTTTTCACTCCTCTCTGACAGCAGACTGAACATCTTTGGATTGTGGATAAAACAAGACATGTTAGGACGTCATCTTGGACTTTAGGAAACACTGATCAACATTTCTCACCATTTTATAGAACGGCTAATCGATTGATCGAGAAACTAACTGACAGATGATCGACAATGAAAATAATCGTTAGTTGCCCTAGTTTTTTCTTATCTGAGTGTTTGCCAAATTCTCTTTTCTTAATACTTTCTCTTTTCTTTAATACTTAAAAAATATGTTGATTTTGAGCCACTATGGCAGGATTAAGACAGTTAAGATTCATATACACTGAAGGTTTTAAGAGCATAAGACATTGTGTTTTCGTGGGAATTAAACCAGGATCCCCAGAATGAGAGGAGAGGATTTACTCACTGGACTGTGCCACCAAATGCAAAATAAATACAGTAAATGTAGACATTTAAACTGAATACAAAACACTTTTTCTGAAATTATTAAATCTATTTCGATGTTGCTGCTCAGCCAGACGTCATTTTGATGGTGTCGGGGTCGATGTTGTGATGTTTGACATCCTGTGAGTTTCTTGCATTTAACATTACAGATTGTATCTTTGAAACAGGACAAGTGTGATCACCTTGTTTACAGTATTTATCCTGATTGTTGTTGTGCTTTTCTGCTCCTTGTACTCTAACATGAAGTTTTTGTGTTTTCAAGGATCCTAAAGAAGTTTATTTCAGGATATATCACAACAAGGATTTCTTTGTTCACTCACAGTGATTAATTTTTGCATCTCAAATTATTGGCTTCATTCAGGACTACTTTGTTTACGCTGCAAAGGTCTGAAAACTGTAAGTGAACGGCAACAATTCAGTCCACTCACTGCCACCTCTTACACGTCAACGCCTGCACTTTATTTCATTATCGCTCTTTTATGTTGTATTTATTGTGTTTATGTGTAGTATATATTGTATTTATTGTATGTACCATGGTGAAGTAGCGCTCCTAATTTCGTTGTATTGTAAAGAACAGTGACAGTAAAACCATTCAATTCAATTCAATACCAAGTATTCACATTTTAAGTGTTCAATTCTGATTCTAGGTCTGTCAAGAATTTTGTGTTTCCTTTCCTGCATCTCTTCCTTCATCAGACTTGTAACTATCTTCTCTATGATTAAACAATATGTGGGATTGTTGACATGAGGTTTACCATTACATTAAATAATCTGATAACTTGTGCATGACAAAAAACAACAACACTAAAACTCTCGGAAACAAAGTTCCAGCACATTGTCTGCACTGGGCCAACATGTTACGCGTCTGTGCTCCTAGGTGCAGCAGACTGAACTGATGACCTACTTCTCCTGCAAAAACCTTTCAATGTGATTGCACCAGATAGCTTAAACACGTAGGTTACAGAAGGTATAGACCTGCGAAATGAGACGGCGGTGAAATTATTACCATAAATTGATGACAATTATTTTTATGAGCTCTGCAGTTTCAGACCGAACATCCACGTTGAAGCTGAACTGAATCCCTCTCCAAAAGCAGGGGAATCTTAAAACCAGTCAAGATGAATGTCACCAAAAAGAGGAAAATTGATCTCAAATGTGTCCCCACTGCCTCACATAGCATTATGTAATGTGTCACAGAAGCAATGGGACACTGAATGTTTGCAGTCCCTCATGGTATTTACAACAGATTTTACTGACCTAAGTAAGCCTTTAATGCTCTGCACTGCACATTAAAACATTAAATGAATATTTTGCATTGTGCATTTCCTGGTTTATCTCCTTTTTATGTTACACTGCATTAAATAGGCCATGTTAGTGTTGTTTTACTTGTGGATTAACTCTTATATCAGACTTTAAAAACGTTAATGTACAGAGAAGTTCTCCATTAACCCATCAAAGCTGCAAATAAATGATGTTACATATTCCTCTGTAAGAGGTGATTTACATCTCTATCTGTGTGTCCATGCTCAGAATTAATGCCAAAACAAATCGACGACTTACATATGAAACTCTGAGATTTACAGCATCATTTCCAGAGTTGAGTTCTTGGGGTTTTAGAAGAAGGTACAGCCAAACTCTCCGCGCAAAATCCATGTCTTCTGTTCAAGGTTTGCTCTTCATAATGGACAGAAACTCCAGTCCAACAGGACAGAAAAGTGCGTCTGATTACCGCCACGATCCAAAGTTTAGCGAACAACAGTGACTTCTAGACAAACTCCAGCCGTCCCATCACCTTAGCTTGGACATTTTGAAACCTGCCACAGGTGCGACGTGCAAGCTGCGCTCTTTCCTTCCATCCGAGAGGCTCTTCCGTCTTCATCCCACAGAGGAAAGGTCCCGAGCCGCCGTGCGTGGAGAGGACGCTGCGCTGTCTTCAGCAGCTGCGCAGCGGCGGGAGAGGCGCGCCTCGGTTTGCCCTTTAGCAAGAGCATGAGGGAGGGAGGATGCTGCTGCTGCTGCTGCTGCTGCTGCGGGGCCGCAGGGATTACTGCCCCTATGTCACTGAGATATAGAAGGAGAGATGACACTTTAACCACATCACCAACAGCAACAGTGAAGGGGCGCACATAAGAGGAAACTTGAGCTTTGTTTACCCAGCATTCTGTGCGAGAAAGACTGGTGGGTTCAGGGTGAAGTCAGGTAACGTGGGGCATCAGGTGAAATGCTTTTACATCCGGGGCTCTTTGAATATGAGCAGACAGTCACCAGATATGTTGTTACAGATGTGCTTTACATGACATCATTATTTTGAATTGGTCTGAGACAGGGGCCTGGCCCCAAATTCAGGGGCCAATTGGCACCTAAATCTGGTGCTACGCCCCTGTCTGTCTGAGCAGTCTCTGTGGGCCCCTCACCCTTCCTCTTGATACTTGCCTTCTTTTCCTTTCTTTCTCTTCTGTTTTGAAACAACAATTTCTCTTTCTTGAGCAAAGACATGACGTCAGTGCTCACGAGTCCTAGAATTTATACCTCTGCACTGAATCGACGCCATGCCTGCAGCGTAGCCTGCACCAGAGGCTACGCCACAGACCTCCTGTTTCTGTCAGCTGAAACCATTTCCCTCAGTGGAAACAAAGCTTTTATTTAATTTAATTTCACAGATAAGAAACAATAAATTGTGA